>JALBCR010002830.1:0-129495 GCA_030710515.1 Abscondita cerata | reverse complement strand
TTTTTAATACGGAATGGGACGTTTACGCGCGCCGTTTTGGTAAAAAGTTTAAAACGACAAGACGTTTGAGCACTGCGACTTTTTGGCGACGAGCTATTTTGGCGCTAAGATATTTCTGGTGCCACAACGCAAATTGTTTTGGATCGTGAATGTTTTTGCGTTGTCGGTTACGTTTATCGGATGCTAATTGTTTATTAGCTTTATTTCCTTACAAACAACAATTAAAATCTTTTATGGTCAAGGCTTGAATCTAGCTGTTGCAGTTTTGTTACAGTTTGCGGCAAAGTGCATTTTTATGAACTAGTCTTTTTTTTGATATTTTATGAACGGCTGTCAATGTCAAACGTGAATGTCAGACAATGTGTGGATTTTAATAGTAGAAAATGTCAATTATAAACATAAGCAAAAACGACAAGCTGTACGTCAGTATGACAAATCCTTCAGCAATTCATATTTTTTGACTAAATTAGTAACTCGTCCATAACTTCGTCCATTTTTCGTGACTTTTCATAAATGTAGATTGCGGACTTTACATAAATAGCTATAATGTATGTGTTTATCAGAAAGAATTTTGCAGCATGCTAAACTGGTTAATTACATTACTACTTTTTATAGATTTTGTAAAACTACTATAATTACCAAATATCTTTTTTTTTTCTACTACTAGCTGTGAAGTGGACAATTATTATGTCTCCTTGCTAACTGAGAAGTTGAATTTCTCATTAGTGGTTGATAATTTTTCATTGTTGAACTAGGTTAATAATAGACAATTGCAAACCTTTTGAGAATCTAAGAATAGTCGTTTAACAAAAACGAGGAAACATAATTTTGTATATCCAGGTGCTGTTAAAATTACCTAACACGATAAAATTATTTGAATAAAATAATACCTATTAGTTTAAAATTCGCGCCCTATCCCATAAACCGCAAATACATAACCTGAATTTATTTATTTATTAAATATGATGGTAGAATCCTCTCAATTTTTCAGGTTTCCAAAGGAGATTAACCCAGTTATTGTTACATATAAATTACAAACATTTTGTTGTGGTGTGTTTTGAATGGCACAGAATCTGGAAGGTCCGATCTGTTGCATAAAATCTCGACTTGCCATTCCTAATATGAATACAAGTGTCAATTTCTGAAACCCTAATATGCAAATGATACAGGTATATTGGCGACGCAATTAATATGCTCAAAATCTCTAGCTATAAATAAAACTACTCAAGCTTGCAGCTCAAATACTCTTAGTGATCATATGAGGTAGCTTTTAAATTGCATGAAAAGAAAGCACTCCCACTTGAAGTTAACACTTCCCAACGATTACTTCCCGAAAGCAGAGCACAAATTGTGACAGCCAATAGTATTAGACTGCATAGAAAAGTTAATATTTACAATGCGGTGCGAATGTTAAAGCAGAGAAAATTTCTAAGCCTAATTAAAAGAATATATGTATCACCTGAAAACCAAACTTTCTCGTAAACGATAAGAAAAATTCATTATTTCACGATGCCTTATTTATTGAAGTCGGAGCAAAATAAACTTGATTAAATACGATATAATCTTTTAATAACAAAAAGCATCTTGAAAGACATTAAATTTCTACGTCAGACAAATCTAAACCGCTGCGATTGGCTCCTAAATCAACTAATTTACATATCACTCCGAATAATTTTCAGAAAAGGAAGGTGAAATATGCATCCACGTGTTTAGTGAATTGTAGCTGGTTTATCAACGTATGTAGCTTTTTGAAGTTTTTTGATTTATTTGCATTCCTGTGCTACTTGATTTTACAAGAAAAATGCTTATTTTTATTTTTCGCTTAAATTTGCTAGTAGTAGAAAAATAGTATATTCACTATTGTTGTGAAGTCTATTATTGCCTACGCACCTTTATTTACAAAACTGGTGCTATGCCAATAATGACAGACTTAACAACCTTGGTGTAGAATATACTATTATTTGAAAAGCAATTATGATACTTAACAATTCACCTAACAGGTTCGTTACTCAAAAGATAAAAAGTGAGTAATTATATTATGTTATTGCTCAAAACGTCATGCACGTTAATATCTTATTGCCGAGTTACAATAAAATCACCACTGGTTTTAAGTGACCTACTCATCAATACCCTCCTGGACAATTACGAAAATTGTACAACACAATTACACACAATCACACTAATATAGGGTTAACAACAAATATTCTACAAATTATCAGAGTTGAGTAAGGACTAATCAGATTTCTTGACTAATCTTTTGTTTTAGGAATAGGATCAATATTTTTACTTTTTTACAAGAAACACTGATGGAGATGAGACAAGTATACCCACAGATTTAGTAAAAGGTTTTAATTAAGTAATAGAGTTTATTGAGCTCCATTAATGGAATAGCTATATACGTCAAAGAAAATACTCATCACCTATTTTAAAAAGTTGAATTTAATTTCGAAATTAAAAGAAAGCTATCTGATGATTTGCGCATTATGAAAAAATTATTTAAAAAAATTGCTATTCTTAAAAAAAAAATCAGAGGCTTCTTGTTTTCATTTATAATAGAGAAAAGAAGTAGAAAATTTAATGTTATCTTTTATTAATACAAAGTTAAAACATAATTACGTTTTTAATTTACAAAGATTAATTTAGAAAACTAGAAAACGAAAAATAATGATATGTAAAAATTAGCTGAAACAACTCGGGGAGCAGATATAGACAATTGTACAGCTGCATTGTATTAGTTTATTCTACAGAATATTGTGCCCTGTTTGATTGATTGTTATACGAAAAAATAGGTGTGTAGTTGAATTGCACTATGCTTATAATTAGTGGGATGTACTTCTCTTCGATTGGTTTCCTATTCTTGTAAGTATTACTTCGTTCAGTTACGTATTGCTATTTGACCTAAAGTTGCGTAAAACGAAAGAAAGCCAACTTTAATAAAAACTTACCAATTTGGAATTATATGGCGAACCCTCCAGCTAAAAAACTTATAAGTCTGAAGTTGATGGTTTTCAATAAAGCCATGTTATTGATAATCCAACAATAGAAGTCCTGGAATTTGATCAAAAAAGAAAAATTTGGTCAAAAGTAAATCGCATGAAGAACAGCCATTTAAAATGCAACTCTATGTTGTTTAAACAGTGTCCAATTACTAATCCAAATTGTTGAATGTGGAAACAAACCAGAGACCGTTACACATATTGTGGAAGATTGTCAATTAACAAATTTTGAAGGAGGGTTTGTTAACATTCATAATTTAACGGAGAAAGCTATATTATGGCTTACTAATCTGAAGAACATCTGAAGTTAGGCAATATTTTCTATTCTCTGTCCTGATTAACAGTTTTTCCATTACTTTGTTTGCTATTTCCTTAACCTACTATTATTTTTTTGGTCATAATCGTGACTGGCACTTAGGCCGGTCTATTATATGTCGTCATGCAATGGTTGTGCTGTTATATGTGATGTTCTTATTTTACATTCTATACTGTTTACACACTTAATTAATATTATTACATATGAATACTAAGGTGGGTTGGCATGGTTAGGCTTTAGTGGTTTTCCTAAACCTTGAAACAAATGCTTTTGCAAATCTGTCAAGTAGAGTTTTTCCTTTCATAAATAACTTAATTATAAAATTTGGCCCTTTTCGATTATATTAAAACCTTGAGTTTTGATAGGCCAGGGCAATACTTGCAAGTTATTTTCTTTGATTCAGTTTCACGCCACTCGCGACGTGTGAATAGGAGCGTTATCCTTTAAAACAAAACATAAAAAATGTGACAATTCTACAGATAAATCCAAGATTGTGTAAATCGTAGAAGTATACAGACGCGATCAAAATCATTGAACTTAATTGGTTACATTTTTTTCGACATTTTTACAGTAAAATTCAATTACTATAACTACTATAAACCCAATAAACAATTTAATGTATTAGAAATTTAACGAATAAGGAATAAACTTATTTTTTAGACCATCGTAATTTGTCTTGTAACTAATAACAATTGCTTAGTTATTTTTTGATTTCTAGTCGTGTAAGAAATTATGAGTAAAAATAAGGCAACTTACTTGTTGCAAAATATAGTTTATATCAGGATACAACACTTTAACTGAAGGTTTTATAACATATTCTAAGTTAAAATATTCTTCAGAATTAAGACGACCGTCTATAACCCATCAAACTCCTAGTCCGCGCGCTTACTTAACCAGCCACTACGCTTTTTGGAGTTATATGATAGTAATTAAAACAATTAACCTCTACAGTAGTAGTATAATTCCAGAAAATACATATATAAAACAGTATAATATAAAATAAAATACTAAGGTTAACCTATAAGCTATTATTGTATGTATTAAATTTACAAATAGACTTTCTAAAATCTAAACAAGTGGGACAGGTATCATGCAGTAAATGAATTCTGTTAATTAGGTAAAAAATAGTTTCATACAAGAAGGAACTGATAAGATTGCAAGGGATTGGTTAACAATAGTGGATTTCAATTTTTCCGAAACCTAAAAAACAAAACAAACGGGAAACCAATAGCAAATTTTTTTATTTTGCAATAAATTTGCTAATAATCTGTTAGATCTATTTATCATTTTGATATAAAACTCAAACAACAAATGTTTAGTAATAACACCTTTATACAAGACCATAACACAACACATAATTGTATATTTCGTCAGTGTAATAGTAATTAAAACAATAAATCTCGAAAGTTGTGGTGTAATGCAGGAAATGAATTTTATTGTAATTTCGGGGAAAAAACAGTTTTCTATAATGAGGATAATTGATAAACTGTTATTGAAAGTATTAAGATTACAATAGAGGATTTAAAGTTTTCTAAAATCTAAACATTTAAACAAACATATTTCGTAATTATGTTTTTTACTAAATAGAACAAAACAATTTTTGCATGAAGGGTTTTCATAACACCAAAGCACAGCATAAAATTAACTTTAGTTATATACGAGATGTGACAATTAAGTAATGAGACTGATTTTATTACCGCGCTTGTGGTAAACCTTCTCCTTTTTTGGCATTCTTTACCTTTTGATTGATATGTTTACCTTTGCTCTAGCTTCTTTAGTTCGCATGCTGTGTCGTGTTTAGTAGACGTGTGTTAGTGGTGCTCGTCACGAAAATGTCAAAGCAAAATCTAAAGATTCTAAAGCAATGCGTTCCTATAAAATTTTGAGCCAGATTGGGTGAAAAGCTTTGAAACGTACGCTAAATCGTAAAGTGAATGGTGATAGTGCTCTCAGTCGTCCCAGATGTTTCGATGGCATCAAGAGTTAATGATTGTCGTTGATCATTACCTTTTTTGATGGCTGTGGAATTGTCTACAAATTTGTTCCACTGGGGCAAACTGTAAATCAAGTCTACTATCGCCAAGTACTAGAAAAATTGCAAAAACGAGTTAATTGGGTGCGCCCAGATATCGCAAACAACTGGATCTTTATCACAACAACCTTGCCGTGCCACACCGCCCTCAGCGTGTCCCCAGTATTGACTTCTAAAGAGATCGCCGTGTTGTAACAGTCGCTTTATTCGCCCAATATGTAACCCTGTGACTTTTTTTTAGTTCCCTAGAGCAAAATCGGTGGTCAAAGAAACCCATTTGGGTCGATTACTGACATCCAAAAGCCGTGACGAGGGTATTCGCGGACATCCTCCAGCGTCGAAAAATTCCATAAACGTGGAAAACGCGCTGTAATCGTTCCATAGCTGCCCAAGAGAACTACTTTTAAGGAATGGCAGAGTTGTAGAATAATTTTTAAATATACGGTTTTATGGAATCAGTCTCATTACTTAATTGTCACACCTCGTATACCTTGCCGTCAGTACCAATAAACATAATCGATTTGCAAAAAGTAGATATGTTTTCGATTATCAAAACCTATGGATATTGATATTACGTTTTTTCTAAAAATTAAGTTTTAAATGTCATTTCAGTAAGATATGTTAAGCAATTCCTGCTGGAAGATATTTAACATCCACCTGCTGTTAAACAGCAGCAATAGTTGTAAGCCAGCTTTACAATATACAAACTGGTCACAAAAACCGCTTTGTCCCATTTTTTTTTACATAAATCTAGGGATAAAAATTACAAAAACAATAAAAATTTTGCATTATGCATAAAATGTATTAATAGCAGAAGTATTTAATATTCTATAATGTGTATCTTCTAGAAAGGAAAATTTGATCATTACAAATTGATTAAAGATTTCCAAACAGGTAGGTGTAAAGATGCATACATGCTTAAAAATAATGGTAATTCTTTGAGTTTAGGCCATTACAAAAGCAAAACGAAGTTTAAAACACCCTATTTGGGGAATTTCAATGTTTTTTTTTTCGAAGTTGGCAACGTCACCATAAAATTTGAAGTAAACTCCCAACAACTTTTACTAAAACTATTTTTTATATTTTCCATATTTTTAAAGATACACTCATTATTCCATACTTTGTAGCCACGCCGTACATATTGTTATTATTAATGTTAACTTGTTTAATTATTTTTTTTGCTGACTTTCTGTTTGTAGTAAAATATAAAACAATATGTTCTTGTGTTTAATTTGATTAAAAAAAAACAGTAGTATTGCTCAAAAATTTTAAACACAATTTGTAGACTAATTTTTAAATTCTCTTTTTGTTAAATTTGGTAAACTTACCGAACATTTTCATTTTAGGAAGTAAACGACTTGGTTTATTAATAATTGGGTCTCCTGTTAACTAAACTTCCAAAGAATAAATTTAAATTATTACTCTTTTAATTAATTTCAGTTAAGATGATGTTTACCAACAAAAATAATTACAATGTAACGCTTTATCAAGGTCGTTAAAAATGATTTAAAAAGATTTTGCAAATTATTTAGTCAATTAATCAGTTACGCTCCTTTTAATTTATGAAACGCGATTAATTGACATCTAAAAAAACTATTATAAACTACGATACCCCAAACGGTTTCAATTAAATTAAATCCGACTCTACATTTAGTAAGTACGAATTTATTTCAAATTGTGTGGCAAGCAAAACCACTTCAATTTATACTTTTTACTAATCTAAACTTAAATTGAACTTTCAATTACAGACAAATAATTGATTTAAAAAAACGTTAGATTATTACAAAACTGGATTTGGATTTCGCAATAACATTAAGGTTCTTCTAAAGTCAATTTTCCCATCGGAAATATTTCTGTACTAAAATATTCTTTTCGCAAAAAATTTGAAAAATGTTTGTGAAGAACAATATCATCATTGACATGTTTGTTCTTGATATTAGGTTATTATAGAAATAAATAAGCGTATTGAAATATGGGAAAAAATAAAATTTTAATTGAATTATCTATTTAATCAAGAAAGGACTGTATAATTAAAATAAACCCCTAAAGTCAAAAAATGACAGAGCTAATTTTTTTAACATTTGGATGAAATCAAGCTTTTATAGCAGGGGCAATTGAAACACAACTTTTGAGACAACGTTTTGTGTTTGAAAAATACCTCCTCAGGCCTATGTCGCCTTTATAGCTTTACACTATGTAATATAGGCAGTCAGACAATAAACACTAGTTTAAAAGGAAATCCACCTATAGACCATATAGTGAAAACCGCAGAGATAGCTCAACAAACAAAATAGGTTACCTAATATTTAAATAAAGTTTATGCATCTTACGCAGTTCAGCTACAAGCTGAATGATTGTCCAGTAATAGCCGATGTAACGTTTGTTCAGTTTTTAAACCGGCAGGTTTGAAGAACCAGTTCAGCCACTTCCAGTATTCAGGCTGATCTGCAAAGAGGAAATAGCGCTTCTTCTGCTAATTTATACAACTTTTGTTCACCTAACAGTCTATAACCTGCTGATTAGCTGAATAAGATGCCGCTTAAATTACGATGCTTAAAAGCGTAAGTGCAAACATTGTCTAGCTTAAGTCTCCTGGCTGAAAAAGAAATAAAGTAGTTTCTTGTTAAGCTTTGAATCAGCTTAGTTTTTTTTTGTAAAAAAGTACATTAAATCCCTTTTTAATTTTTTGAAGTCCTTGATTTTGTTTCCTTTTTCGTATGTTTACAGTGCAAATCGGAAATCAACTAATTACAATAATTAATTATACAATATTTTTATTTATATCCACCTTCCTAGCATTCAATCCATCAACCTCTCGATCCGTAGCCCAACGCGTATCCAACCACTCTCAATTGGGAACCTATACTAAAAGTCATTCAAAACTTCTACACATTATCAATATAAATAGACTGAACAAAACAGAATAAAGCTTGTACAACGCTATGTAAAATACGAATGCTTCTTGGATCATCATGTTTGAGGTAACTTTTTGGTCGTGCATTGAATAAGTTGCCCAGTGTATTTCTGCCCGTAAATAATTGTGTAGTCCTTGATGTATTACTCAAACATTAAGTGAGCTATTTTAAGGTATGGTGCATAATCATTGCATAAACAAATAGTAATGGCAACAAAAGACTCAAAAATAATTGTATATATTCTATCTATCACATTCTTTAAGACAGCAATCCTCACATAGTTTAGAAAACTACGCCACTCGACAGCCTTCCAAAATGGTAAACAATCCATTGCTCTCATTGATCGATAGATTTCGGATGGCAGTTGTTGCGATAACAGTTTTAGTCAAACCAAAAGTTTCATCGCGCCATCTTATGAGACATCGTTTTATGATTCCAAGTTCCAGAAGATTTAAGCATCTGCTATCACAAAATCATGTATCATATCGATTCCAGGTATTCTAAAAATAGTGTGTCAAGTTTTTTATGATGTAAACCATAAGCCTTTCGACAAAACATTTCATTTGTCCTGAGTGGTACAACGGTGGTTCTTGTGTGACTGCGGCCTAGAAAAGATTACAAACTGAAAAATTTATGAGTATGGTAATCTCGGGTAAACAGTTTACTTCTAACGAATTCACGGGTTTGGGAGTCATAAATAAAACTTCTTGCTTTAATTGTGATCATATCTCCATTCACATTAAGGCCGTTTTTGATCAGACGAATAGTATCAATGGAATTAGGAATTCCTGTAAATCAGTTGGTTTTCTATCTCCAAAAAAAAATACTAATAGGCATTGGTTTTTGCTGTAGCATTTCAAAAATATTGAACATAATGGGCCAGAATTGTTTTTCAAACTTTTATGGAGGGCAACCCACATCATTATTAATGTTTAACTGAATCGAAACATTTGCGGTCAAATTCTTAAAACATTTTCTAGCTACACATCAAGTCCTTGATGCCAAAAACGTCCACCAGCTATAGTTTTACATATTTTTACTCGTGCCATTCGGTGTTTTTAGTAACGTTCTACCATCTATAGGTAAACTATCATCACCATATTGTTGTTTATAATCGTAACAACTGTGCTAATGTGTATTTTCTATAACCCATTTTCGCAACTGTTCACACGAATCTTCTTTCGGGAGATTTACTTGAGCACCTTCATCTGACAAAACATTATTTTTTGTCTAGAAAATTATCAACATTATTACCATAATCGGACGTTCTAGCTGGTTGGCACAAAATATCATTTTCTGTTTCAGTTAATAAACCACCCGATATTGTCAGATAAGTTTCAGAATCATTGGGTATTGTCGTTGTTGGACCAGTTTCCGAATCCGTAGAATTTAAAATTAATAATTATTAGAAACTATTAAAAATTTACAGCAATAGCAACCCTGTATTAATATAACACTCACAAACCTGAATAAATTAGACTCGATTGTGTTATAACCTGTGTGCCATCTGAATATAGCTTCTTCAAATACTCTTCACACTTTTCGCAATTCATTGGTGATACGTTCCACTTTATTTATACTTTTTAGAATAATCTAGTTCTACAGTGATGTATATTAAGCTGCGAAAAACTCTTCTTCAGCTTGTACTTTATCAATGTAAATGACTGACTGAAAAAGCTGTACAATGATTTGAATCTAAACTGAACAAACTCTTAAGCTTATTATGCAGCTAGGTAATTTGAACTTAGGAAAGCTGTATAAAGGTATCCATTTAAGCTAAGAAGCTATATTCCGCTTATTGTTTAGCTAAAAACTGAAGTAAAATAAGCTGTTCAAAGATATAGCTGAAGAAGTATATTTTCAGCTTTTAATTCAGCAAATTCATAAGATGCCTGGAATAGCTGTACAATGATGAATAATTAAGCTGAAGATCGGCTTATTATTCAGCTAGACAAATTAAAGTAAAGACGGCTGTATAAAGGTATATATTTAGGATTTATTCAGTATATAATTCAGGGTGTTAGCTTAACCAGCGAAAAGAAGCACTTGTACAGCTTTTAGGCAGCCTAAAAGCTGTACCAGCTCTAAACCAGCATGTCAATGTTTGTTGAGAGGTAATAATCCTTACACAGTGCTGAACACACTGACTAAACTTAATTGTGAGAATACTCAGCGATATCAACAAGAAGCTTAAAAAACAATTAATAGGTATATAGAAGATAATGTAGAGATTATATTAAATTATGTTATATAAGAAACACTAATTATATTAATACCGTCATCAAAGCAAATAATGCTGAATCTATATTTAAAAAATTTTGATCACTTGATTAGGCACTTATATATATATATATATATATATATATATATATATATATATATATATATATATATATATATCTAGACGGTGTCATTCAGAGTCCGCAATGTAAATTTTTAGGTTCAATCAACGTCCGTGTGTCACCCAGCGTCCAGTATACGGACGCTGAGTGGACACCACAAGAAAACTTGAGTGCTGACTAATAGGATTACGGGTAGTTATAAAATAAAATAATATATCGGAGTTTGACTTGCCTATTTATGTATGCGCGTACAAATATTAGTGCAGAGATTTGCCGTTGAAGAGCGCAGTAGGCGCGTGCTGTATATGAATGAATGTATATAAAATCAACGTCTAGCATCACTGTGCGTCCGTACCGATCTTGGTAATTTTTAATTTCATTTTGTTTTGTTTGATACATCTACGTTCAAATTAAAAGTATTTGCTTAGCTTTTAGAAAAATTACTTTGAGTTTATCATCATAAAGTTTAAGATGGTTTGATAATTTTTATATTTTCAAATTAATAGGTTCTTTGTAAAAATCAAAGAAGTTTAAAGTTTATAATTATTTCCGTTAAAATTTGGCGGTTTTTCTGTAGTCATGCGTTCTTCTAAAATTGCATCTATATAATAAAGTTAGTACGTGTTTAGCACTGGACATTGTTGGTTGTGCGTTTATGTTAGATTCAGTGAAAATGCATCGATATCGTTCTCGTACATGCAAATTAGTAAGAGCAGCTCTAACTGCATCTAATGGTAATGTAAATTATTTTTAATATCTTGTTTTTACCTGTAATATGATTATAACAGATAAAGTTTCTGATACTTCAGAAGACAAAATATCCGATTCATCAGATTACGTTCCTGGGCAAACATCTGATTCATCAGATTACGTAGCTGACACTACATCAAGCAGTATAGTTTATAATATTTATTACTACTAATCTGACACTATTTATTGCCTTAGGTAATAATTCCAGTTTTGAAATTTCTTCCTCCCGTTTGGAAAATTATTCTAACAGAAAGAGTTACACCACTCTAAGTTCTAAAACAGCATCTACATCTACAAATGGTCTGCATTAAATTCTAGTTTATTGAGATATTAATAAAAATTTTATAGCAGACACATCTGCATCACTTAACGAAAACGTATCGCCAATTGTTTCAATAGTTTCCAATGCAAATATTAACATTGTTCAGGTTAATAAACCAAAACGGAGGAAGCATAACTGCCTATATTGCGATTTACCAGTTGATAATTTTGCAAGGCATTTGCAAAGGCAGCACAGTGATGAAATAAATGTTCAACAGTTTTATCACTAAGTATATCTGATCCCAAACGAAACAAATTATTAATAAAATACGAAAAGAAGGTGATTTTGTTACTGGCGATGTTGTACCAGTGCAAATAAAAGAAATTCCAAATAACAAAACAAATTCTAATGATAATAATTTATGTAAATTGTTGCCTTGTATACACTGCAAAGGTATGCCGCTTTACATACAATAATCCGGTTTATTTCATTTCTGAGTCAATTTTAGGGTACTACGCAAAACGGACACTCCGCAGACATGTTAAAAGATGTTTTTTTAACGTCAATAGTAAGTCTAGAAATCGTCATCAATCTGATAGCCACACTCTAATGTCTACACATTTTGGTCCTAACGATTTGTTACGTACATCTGGTACACTAGAAACCTTACAAGCTGACGACATTTCGTTAGTTGCTAAGAGAGACCCAATAATTTGCGAAGTTGCGCGGAAGTATTTAAATCCCACAAAGAAAAGCATTTAGTACAAGTAGCTAGACGATATATGAGACGATTAGCACGTTTATTAATTGAGGTCAGAAATAGAGAAAAAAATCACATCTCATTTTTAAATTTATTGCACCCTTCAAAATTTAAAGCTATCGTAGAAGCAACAAAATCGATAGCTTCCTATGATTACGATAAAAAGAATTTAAATCACCTTCACTTGCTCTACAAATGGGAACTCTACTAAAAAGCCTTAAACGCAGCTACCTCCATGGAACTTCAAATAAATTTTGAGTCGCCCAAAATTAAGGCTTTTAACATTTTGCAAAATTGATTGATGATGATTGGGCTACAGAAATTTCCACCGAAGCAGGACAAAATTTAAATTTAAACAGATTTAACAAGCCGAGCGTGATTCCGATGGCAGAAGACATAGCTGTAAGTTTACCTTGTATTGTATTGCATACTGTTATTTTATTTTACATTTTAAAACATAATCCGGTTAGGTATTTTTTGCAATCAAAAAATATTTTTTACGTAATAATAATAATTTTGTTAATATTACCATCGTTGGTTGATGAAGTTCAGTCAAACTACCACTAACTGTACTATGCAATCA
Source organism: Abscondita cerata (assembly GCA_030710515.1). NCBI lineage: Eukaryota > Metazoa > Arthropoda > Insecta > Coleoptera > Lampyridae > Abscondita > Abscondita cerata. The sequence continues at coordinate 116,539 of JALBCR010002830.1, read as the reverse complement.
AATTTAGTAAAGGCTAGTGCGTAATTGATACATTTCATTAGAACATCTGCAGTAGATTTTGTACTAGATTGCTCTTGCTATTTCTTTTCAATTCTCGTTGTACAACATACTATTTAATCTTTTAGAACAACGAAATTTTTATTTTATTGAAAAATTTGTTTGTAACAACTTTTTGCATTTCCAGAAAATGAAAAATTACTTGGATGATTTAATTTTGAGCGCTAAGAAAAACTAGAAACACACAATGATGACGAAACATCATTCAAACAATTAATTGAAGGGACTTATTGCAATCTATTGTTATTTAATAAAAGGCGTGTGGGAGAGTTGCAACGAATTTTATTAGAAACATATATTAAACACCAACATAATAAAGCTTCAGGAGATTTTGAAAAATTACTTTCAGTCAGTGAAAAAATTCTTATTGATAAACTGAAACGAATAGTAATTAGAGGAAAAAGAGGTAAAGGGGTGCCTGTTTTATTTGACAAACTAACACAAGAAGCTATTGAGCTAACTATTAAACATAGACATTTTTTTTTCGAAAATTCTAACTTGTATTTGTTTGGACTCGTCCACTCTGACAAGTGTATTAGTGGTTACCATGTTTTTAGAAAACACGTTACTTTAGCTTTAGGAGACCCATTAAAAACTACGTCACTCACATCAACCAAATTGCGGAAACATCTTGCAATAATCGCTCAAGTTTTAAAATGGGCAATGAAGATTTGGAACAATTGGCGACTTTCATGGGCCACACCACAAAGACTCACAGTGAATGGTATAGATTGCCTTCTGACATTTACCAAACAGCGAAGGTTTCGAAAATATTACTTCTTGCACAAAAAATAGCATTGACCAATTTAAAGGCCGCAGATTAGATGATTTGCAAGTAGATGAACAGATTATAGAAACTCAGAATGACAGCGCGTCAGACTGCGAAGAAAATATTAATGATAATACCGTTACCAACAATAAAGAAAATGAGACTAATGAACCAATAACAAGTGTCAAAAAACTAAAGTAATTAGAAGACCGTGGACTGATGAAGAAAAAAGGTAACCAAATTTTTTTAAAAATCACATACAAAAAAAGAAACCTCCAAAGAAAGGTGAAGTTTTAGAATTAATGAAAGCAAATCCGTCGCTTTTAAAAGTAGGAATTGGGCTACCGTTAAAGTTTACGTTTGTAATCAGTATACCAAAAATTATAATCTTACATAAATATGTTATTTACATTTTTTCCTATACGTATAATACTTTTAAGTAGTATTATGTTTGAATAAATTTGAAACAGAATTTTTTGTTTTTGTTTTGTAGTATTTACTTTCCCATGTATGAAATATATAAAAATATTGCAACCATAATAAGTAAAGAGGAATATTACCATCTTTGCTACACTCATTGTGGACTAAAAATAAACAAAACTTATGTATAAGTATCAAATAATAGTAGGTACGTTAAAAAACGAGTTGCATCAGACAACTGTTAAAACACGAATTCAAGTTTAAATTTTTTTTTTTTAGTTTAAAGGATTAGTGCGTCAATGTCTTATGAACCAAGTGTTTTATACTATTTTTTTTGCAATTTACCTGTTTTAAATAAAGAAAATTGATTTACTTAGCGACGATCCAATTTAAAACGAAGAGTTTTGTTGAATTTTGATTTTGTGAAATATTTTTACTCCAAAATAATGTATAGACATGATGTAAAAAAATGAAATTATTAAGTTTAATCGCCTTTACAATCATATAATAATAGTCTTTATTAGTCCAAATAATTTAAATTTTGACAACACATACCTATAGAAACAAGCCACAACTTTTATACTAAAATAATTAGAAATTTCTGCATATTCAAAATAACAAACTTTTAGAAATTTTGAAATAGTATACATAACAAAACCAATAATTAAAAACCAAAATGTTTTAAATGTACAATGAGGTTTTAATAATTATGAAATTATTATAAATATTTTAAATAACATTAAATAAGATTTCAAACTGTATAGGTATCTATATTTTTGCTTAATGTAACTGTCTAATACAATTATTTTAAAATTTAAACATTTGTTACTAATTATTATGTTGTGTAAGTCATATAATGCTTTTTTTATTTAATTTTAATGTTATTGTAACTTATTTAAAGGCAATGTTTTAAATGTTTCCGGTAATTTATTGTACTTTAAAGCAACCTGAGAACCTGTTTACAAATAATTTTGTTTTAAGATACAGTGCAACAGTACCCTTAAATTTGTCTGATTCAACAAAGAGGCAAAAGTTGACGACAAATTGTCTTGCATTTTTAACACCTAACTTAAGTCGGTAAAAAAATATGAAAAAGTTTTATTTATTACTAAATTTATTATTACAAAATGTCGACACGGTAACTTATGAAAGTCTTTAGATGTACATACTTGTTTGTATTATTAGATTATTAGATTTTTAAATTTGTTTTTCGATAAACAGTTAAAAAATGTCTACCACTACAAAGCGGTTTACTTGACATGACAGGGTAAAGTTAAGATTTTAAAAATGTTCCTACATTAGTAGAAAGGTATTTAACATTTACAACAGAAGTGGGCCTTTTTCATTTTTAATATAAATTTTTACAGTGTCTTTAAGTCTACTTAATCATTGTCAAAATTGTTTATTTTTTCCTTTACTTTTACGTAGCAATTTTTTAAGTCTTGGAAAGAAGTTCTTTACTGCATTTAAGAAGAATAAGTATAAAATTCTAACGTAAATTGTTGTTTAGGTTTTGGCAATTACTTTGGAAGTTTGATTACTTGTAGCTTCAACTCAAATCACACATTCTTTTTTTTAGTTGTACAAAAATATACAAAATTGTAAACTTAATAAACTGCAAAATAAATTTTTTAATCATATTTTATGTAGAAAGGCATTATTAAGAAATAAATAGCAAGTGCATTTTCATTGTTTGTCAGGCAGCATTAATCTTTTTCAGGCAAATGTAAAAGATGTTTCACAATTTTAAGGTTCTACAAATTACATTACCATATTTTAATTAACTGTTATTTAGTTGTTTCGATGGTTTTGTTTTAACTTCATGTAAGGATTGCTCAACATTTTCTCCACAACTAATAAGAATTAAGTATTTTTAACGCCATTTGTGTTTTAAAATTATTTAAAAAAGTGAATGTTTTTTTATTTATTTTCTTTTTAATAAGACTAATCAGGTACAATGCGTTTCATATTTCACGGTTTAACGGTATATAACTCTTAAACGATTCTATAAAAACATTAAAAAGTACTGCGGTATAACACTAATTTTATACAATAATGGTCGAAAAGAAATTTCAGTATTTTTGTAAAATACCTATAGGAATTGAAAAAGAATACATTAGTTTAAATTTTTCTTAGTAATCAATTATTGAATTCAAGATTCATTTACAATAAAAACGCGTTTTGTTATGCTTAAGTAGACAGTTTATGTTTTGACAGAGATAAATCAGCAGACAGCCTTGAAGAGACGCTAATCAAACCTACAGAAGAGTGGTAAATGTATTCAATATGAACAACATACGACAGGGCGCCCACTAAACCTGTACGTAGTTAAGACGCCAAGTGGTATAATGACATGATTGATTATAAACACTGTGTATATAACACGGACGCCGAGTAAGAACGTATGTAGATCGGATGCTAAGTGACACGTTGTAGATATATATATATATATATATATATACAGAGTGGGTACTACGAACGAATTATTCTGTACCACTAAAACGACAAATAATGTAAGAAACCTTAAGACATACACATATCGAGATTATTTGAAACCACATTTTAAAAATATTTTCTATTGGACAGGGTGTTTCAGAAACACGTACTATATCAAAGGTGAGTTATTTTAAATAAAACACCCTATATTTTTTTTTTTTTTGAATTGTAGGATAAAAATAATTTATGTTCTTTTAACATGTCCCTATACCAACTTACATCTGTTTCTGAGATAAATCGATTTTACCTGATTTGCAAACCTCCAAAAAATGTAATAACTTCAAGATAAATAAGAACAAACAATTTTGTTTTACACCACCTTACTAAGAACCTTTAACATCCCTTTTGCAATATTTACTATTATGTTATGATGTTTTACATGTTTTAAACACAACCGCATAAGACTAACGACTTAAAACTTAAATAACTCGCTTAACTTAAATGGAACACCTTGTACTTCTGTAGCCTGTTGGAATCAGGAACTAGTTACCTTTCAATCCGTATTAGGGTTACCAAACTCTAACTCTGATAGTTTTCGAGATATTTTAAAATGTACTAGTTTAACAATTTGCAATTTACTGGAATTTAAGTTACCTGTGAGATATCAGTAAAATAAACACTATTTTGCAAACATTTTTGATGTATAGGCTAATCCAGCTTTAAATATTAACCTTAAAAAATTTTTTTTCAGAACAAAATAACAGAAATGTGCTCATGTCTTATGCCGGACACTAAGAGTCAATCAAATCACGCCCACCTGTCACAAACAACAGCAACCCTTATTAGATTTAGCAAAAATCCATGACACTGTAAACATTGGTAACTTTGTTAAATAAAAATGCTTTGTCTTATTTATCTTGAAGTTATTGAGTTTTTTAGAAGGTCTGCTAATCAGGTAAAATCAATGTATCTCAGAAACGAAAGTAAGTAGGTAAGTAAGTAAGTAAGTAAGTAAGTAAGTCCCTATACCTATATAGGATATGTTAAAGAACATACATTATTTTTTATCGTACAATTTAAAAATAGAGAAAAATATAGGGTGATCCATTTAAAATAACCCAACTTTGATATGGTACGTGTTCTAGAGCACCCTGTACAATTCAAAATATTTTTAAAATATGGTTTCAAATAATCTGAACATATGTATGTCTTAAAAATGTAAGAAATTATTTGTCGTTTTAATGTTATAGAATAATTCGTTGGTAGTTTCCCACCCTGTATATATATATATATATATATATATATATATATATATATATATATTTAAACTCTATGTTGTTTAAATGGGGGCAATTTCTAATCCAAATTGTGACTGTGGAAACGAACCAGAGACGTTACACATATTGTAGAGCATTGTCAATTAACAAAGTTTAAAGGAGGGTTTCCAAAAATTCATAATTTAACGGATGAAGCAATATTATGGCTTACGAATCTGAAGGACATCTGAAGATCAGCAATTTTTGTATTCTTGTCTTGATTATCTGTTTTTCTATTATTTTGTTTTGCTATTTCTTTAACTTACTATTTTTTTCGTCATTGTCGTGACTGGCGCTTGGACCGGTCCATTATATGTCGTCATGCAATGGCTGTGCTGTTATATTTTATGTTCTTATTTACCTTCTATAATGTTTACACATTTAATTAATAGTATTACATGTGAACAGTAGGGTGGGTAAGGGTTGGCATGTTTAGGTTTTAGTGGTTTTCCTAAACCTTGAAGTAAATGCTTTGCCAAGACGAACCAATCCACTATTGCACACGGTTTCGTCACCACACTCTACAGGCTTATACTGATCTTCTGGGGCACCATACATAACACTTACATCACAATACAATATTTGTGTAATGTACCATACGAATAAATAAATAAAAATAACCTCTGAGTTAAAATTTTATATTAAGATTAAAAAGGGTAGAGTACTAAAAGATTTCTTTTTAAATAAGGTTGTAAAGTAAACCTATCGCTTTTAGATTAAAGGGGTAGAGTACTAAGATAATTTTATAATTATACGGAATCAACCACAACCGGGAAAGATAACATGTTAGAACGGGTTCCAATGAAACACAAATTTTATGTTAATTGTTACAAGGCCAAATCAAATGGCACATCAAATATTATTGCAAAGAAAATTCTGAACATTTAAAAAAACGTGCTCATGAGAAGAAAGCAGCCCAAGTCCACTGATGTAATACTGTTAGTCAAAAAGAAAAGATTTACAAATAAATATAAATTGTTGGAATTTAGTATTGAATCAATTGAAAATTAGAAAAATAGAAAAACAATCAGACTTAAGGAATACGTGAAATTACAAGAATATTGGAAAACACAAAACACGTGCAAAGTAGCAGAGAAACTGACAAGCCATAAAATAAAATTGAAGAAGTTTCTAAATGACAAATTATAGAATAATATTTGTAAAATGTAAATAACTATGCAATATGACACTAAAAGGTAGAAGAATTTTCTGATAATTTATAATATTCGACAATATTTTTCCAGCATCAGCTACTTATCACACACTAGAGACATCGTTGCAATGTCAATGAACATCATGGATGGTTTCACATAACTATTTCTAAAAACTCTGATTATTACATTAACCTTAATAACGAATTCGTAGCAAAATAAAAAGCTCCATTCGAGATCGACGTTTTTTTCAAATTAAGTTAACTGACTATATGTTAAAATTAAAAAGAAAATACTTTTGATTGATGAAGGACAGAAACCGATATTATTAATTTTGTAGTTACTTTAAGGATAAAATTAATCCTTTTATGGAAGTTGTAGGTAACATGACACCGAGTAGTTCACGCTTGAAGTGTCGAGTATCGATTTTGTTGTAATAAATATACTTTAACATAGTTGTTTTAACATTTTAAATAAGAAAAAATCTAAAAGGTAAGAACAATTAATACAAGTTGTAATTTTTATAGCACATTATGTAATCCAATAAATTGTTTTAGAGATACTGTAGTTTATGAAATAAGGTCAAGTATACACTGGTGGCTGAGAAAACCACAGAGACCAGAGAAACCCTAGAAGACCGTATTAATTGAAAAAGTTATTTTAGGTTCTACCGTACCTAATGCGTAATATTGTTTATGAATTTTTGTACCTCAACTAATTTTCGTTAGTAGGCTTTTATTTAAACTTATATCTGCGTACATTATGTTACGATGTAATAAATTTACGGAATTTGGGTTGATACTGACGGAATTTGATCGGAATTAATTTCGTCGCTTTTTCCTTGAAGCTTTTAAATAATAATAATAATAATAAGTATATTAAAAATAAAATCTTATTTTTATATTGTAATAAGTAACGTATTTAGCCTTTTATAAAATTGCAATGTTTCTTCCTAATCAATTTCGTGTTTCCTCATTTTCCAATATTATATATTCTTTTAGCTCAGAACTGTATGACGACGGTTCTTACAAAAAAAATTTTAGAACTACTGATGTTTAAAAAAGAAACAATACGTCTTTTAAATTAATTAATACATAAACATCTGTTAATTTAGATGGTAAAACGTTAACGTAGTGTGAAGGTTCCAATTTTGTTAAAATACTTTTACAGCAAGTAAGTCAGATTTTGTTAAACAGTAATTGTATATTTAATTATTATCAGTACCTTATAAGAAATTACTAGTAAAAATTAAAATGCCCATAAAAATTTACAAGTCTATGTAGAACTAATTGTGCATGTGAATGAGAAGATAACATTCCTTAAGATCAAGTTTAACGAAAAGAAATGTTGCGAAATCTAGTGTCTACTCATATACAGTAACACGTACGAAAATGCATTTGCATTAAGAAAACTGTGTACCAAGTTTAACGTCGAACACGCTTTGTAAATGTGAAGTACCAACAAGAACAGAGCAATTAATTTTAAAGAAACAATCTTATAATATCCAATACAATAAAGAATGACTGTGACAAACCCAGTTTATCCAGATAAGACTTAAGTAATTTGACGTCCGAAGAAAACACAGTGATTCTGACACCCTAACCAATATTGTTACAGCGACTAGAATTCAATTAACACACAGAGAAACACATAGACACGACAACAGGTAATATCAATTAGAATGAATAGCACATATAGTTATCAAATAATAATAATTCACGAGAGCGGTTCAAAACACAAATATAAATTCAAGCACAAACGTTACAAATAGGTTAGCGTATTTGACAGTCGGAACACCGAGTATCCCTGCAAGTGATTTACCCGACAAATATTGTTTGAAAGGTATTTAAAAACAATTATGGCAAATACCGGACCTTGGCCGATTATTTAAATAGATTAAAAGAGCACAAAACTAATCAAGTACTTGAAAGATCATTTGAGCTCACAAACGTATTTTTACCTACAGCGCCAAAAAAAGGTACGTTGTTAAACGCACGACTACGGTACGTATACATAGGACGCGACAAAATTTATGAATGACATGCATAAAAGAATTAACTTAGCTCGTGTAACTAGGAAGTGTTCAGTGTTCGACAGTTAATCGGCAGAGATAACAGCTCTCGTATCCAAATCTAATATTTGAATATTCAACGAAGAGAAAGGAAAATCCAAAATGGACTCCGATGATAACAGTTGCTGGTTGCTTACAAAGGACTATATAAACAGCTTATCTTGAGTGGTGACCTTGAACTAAAGGCGGTTTAAAAGTAGATTGAAATTCCAATGGTGGTGTGCTATCAGATCCACTTCGATATTTTATAATTTTCGGATTATTATCCTTGCCAACATAATCATAATTAAATATCCATTGTCTAATTAAAACGGAGTACGTCAAAAAAAAAACAAAAAAAAAGTGCCTGCAATTAGTAAAACCTGTAAGAGCAAATATTTTATTAAAACCAAGAAAAGTAAAAAAGTACTTACACCGGAACCGTAATCGAAGACTTATTCCTAATTGGAATGGGATGATTTTACTTCAATCGATATTACAAACACATGTCTAATTGTTCAATTTTTTAGACAGCATTTTCCAGAGTACACCTTTTCGCAACGGACAGTTAATCAAAATGAATTGTAACTTTTGCTAATGCATACAAATCATCGAAACTAGCAATTCCAAACAATTAAAATTTCCAGAAGACTTCTCAAACCAAAATTTTCATTCACGCATAAGTGTAAACACGGCTACCTATACTGCAGGGAGAAATTGCTCAATAAATCAATTATTTAGAAATAATCCTGTCAGAAATGTTTTGATAAATTTTGATGATGTTATTGTTTACCAACGTACCTACAGAAAACTAATTGTACAAGATGCGGTATTCAACTTAATACTGGCACCTATGGTTTTATTTATTTGTACTGCTATGATATAATAGTCCCTAAGTATTGCTTGATTGTCCTATGCAGAATTCTTGTCTTGGGATGTTGAATTGGAAAAATTCCAGGATTATTTTCTTGATTATGTGTCCACGTTCAACTAAGACTGAGGGCAAATGATAAGTCAGCTTGAGATCCAAAAACTTGATCCCATCAGGCCTAGAATAGTATATAAGTTTAAAAATACGGCATATCTCGCACGAGTGGACGGTTTCATGAGTGCGGAATATCAATTCTAAACGTATTGCAGACTATACTTTTTCTACGACAGAAAAAGTGTAGATCAATAAAAAAATGTTAAACAACATGTTGTCTATTTTAAGTTGGTACCTTATTTCCATCAGTTGGTACTAACTTTTGAATTTAAGTTAAAAAAATTTTTATTAACAATAACACAGCTAATAGTTTACAGTTTTGTTCCACCAAATGATGAGCCTTCTTGTAGGAGTATTTTTTGGAATGGACTATTAAAACTCTATGTACTAATTACGTGCCAACGTTTCGGTCAAAAGACGTCTGACCTTTATCAAGCCAAAAAAGAGATTATTGGAGTTACAATAATAAAAAGTATTTTATTCTTATTTCAATCCAGTTTTAATTATTATAAAAAAATTGATTAAGAAATCCTAAATATGGACAACAATTTAATACAGACAAACGAACATATACCGCGTAACACAGCTAATAGTGTATAGTTGGTTTAGTTTTGAAGTTATTTTATTTCGAACGTTCATTAAATAAATTTGGTTGGGCACAAGTTAATGTTGGCAGCTTTCGGTAAGTGTATGATTGAAAAGTTATCGTTTATTATTGAGTTTTATTCTAATTCCAGAATTGATGCGAATAATAAGGTAGTAAATCATTAAATTGGTTTTACCGGAAGCATTGTAGCCTAGAGAAAGAAATACAAAAGTTCATGGTGTAGCATCTGATAGAATTGTTGCCGACACGCATTGACAGGTCTGAAACATTGTCCTATACAACGTGTGTTTACAATTAAGTTTTTTTTAAGCAAATACATGAGAAAGTGTGCAATTTATCATAATGAGGAAGTCGATGCTTGCTTTATGTTAATAGTTACTCGCGCGAAACTTTCCATGAAGTCGATAACATTGCATATAAGCGCACTAAAGTAAGCTGGAATAATAGTTTCGGAGAAAGAATTTACAGAAAATTGTAAAAAAACCAATTCACGTACAGAAATCTCCATTAACAAATTGTAACCACATTGTGACGGTATTATTTCGCAAAGAATTAATTTATAGACCAATTTCTCTACAGTATAGACAGCTGTGTTTACATTAATGCGTTTAAATATAAATTTTTGTGTTGGGAAATCTTCTAGGAATTTTGGTTGTTTGGAATTGCCAGTTCCGATGGTTTGTCTGCATTTACTTCCAAAGTTATACCTCATTTCCTATTTGCTGACTGTCGTGAAAAGGTGTACATGGAAAATGTTATCTAAAAATTGAACAATTAGACATGTGCTTTGTAATATAGATTGAAGTAAAATCATCCCATTCAAATTAGGAAATAAGTGTTCGACTACTATTCCTGTGTAAATACCTTTTTTACTTTCCTTTGTTTTAATAAAATATTTGCTATCACGGGTTCTATTAATTGCAGGTACTTTTTTCTTCTTTTTGTGGGTTTTCCTGTTTGTCTTCTTCTGCTGATCACTGCAGACGTAACTTCGTTTTAATTAATCATAGGATCTCTAATTCTGGTTATGCTGGCAAGGATAATAATCTGACAAAAATTAGGAGAAAAACTGAAGAGAAAAAAAATGAGGAGAAAATGTGTTATCCACCATATCCTGCAGGTACCATGCCACCGATACCAAAGGTGTGAGTTGTCATGACGAACAACATTGGTTTAAGTTATGAAGCACAAAAATTGAATTGTAAGGTAATAACTTGCCTCCAAAACCTATTTTGGACATGTTTGTGGTGGGGTTTGGAGAGGAAGAGTGCGTCGTACCATTCCCAATTTTTTATTAGCTTTTTCTTGTAGTAGACCCAACGGACTGTGAAAAAATCAAGGTTCTAAATGCTTATCGCGCCGAGTACTAACTTGCAGGCTTGATTGTTTACAGACATAGGTTTTTCGGACTTTTTGGATCACAAGAATGAGTTATAGAAAAACAGTTTTTACCAAAAGACGTGGAATTCCAAGGCCAACAATCGTACAGCTAGATATTTTTCAGTTTGGTAGATTGTTAGGTCAGAAAATGCGAAAAAGCTGTTTGCGAGGCCTTGATTTAAAAATCTAAAATTCCAGTTTCATTTTGGTCAATTTGAGTTGTTTCAAACGTTGCTTAAATTATATTTTTTGCAACATGTCGCTACTATGTTTATAAGACCTGTATTTTCACCTTGAATATTGAGTAACTCCTATTTCCTAACTGGTAAGTCTCCTTATTACGTCTGAGTTATCAATTTATGTTTCAAACTCTATCCTCTTTGTTTTACATGTATCGATGGGTTTTCACAAATGTTGTATCTATCTCATATTTTTTTTTAATAGTAATAATTTATTTATTGATAATATTAAAAATGCAAAATAAAAAAAATGAATCAACATAATTCAATCAAAAAGAACCCAGTCAAGTCACCTGCCAAAACGAGTGAATTAGTTTTCTTCAATATATAATTATCACTTTCCATTATCGCATCTTAATCATACAACATATACAAACAAAAAATAATTAATTAAATCGTAAGTGTGTACATTGTGGCAAGCCAGAAATATTGTAAAAACAAAATGATAAAAAAAAATTAAAATTTTTGTCCGAGATTCGAAAGACATCATTACAAAGTTCACCCTCAACTTTGTTATGAGGCGTTTCTTAAACGAGGCAGGCGTAAGCATTTTCCAATCTGCATTTATTTTATTATTACATACTTTATTAAACAACGTCTTACTATGCCATGGAATTGAATTGAATTATGAACGTCTGTGCGGAACGATATTTTCTCAAATAGGTATGGATGAGTTTTTATACAACAGAGTACTATGGGCAAACATACTATAATGTAGAAACATTCTATGTGTCATATTTAACCATGGTGTTGTATCCAGAGCATATGATATAATGTTGACGACGACCTATACCATAAATAAAGCGCAAACAGGAATGTTGTACTTTTGGATTCTATTTCTCTCATGGCAATCAAGCCAAGAGCCAAACATAATATCACAATAATTGAAATGGTTTAGACTAATGTTTCTGAAAAAGTTTACGCACATACAAAGAAAGAGATTAACAAAACGGATAAATGGCTCGTAACGATGAGTATACTTTTTAACTGTTGCCAAAACGCTTTTGAAAAGTCTAATAAAATCAAAGCAACATTAAATCCTGAATCCAATGCCGGAATTATATCGTCAGTGACACAAGCTATTGCCGAAGCACAGTTATATTCCGGTCTAAAAGCTCGACTGTACCCACGGAAGAAGAATGTTAATTTTGTTAATTTGCTCATTAATTTGCTTTACTATTATCTTTTCTAATATTTTTAGACAAAGGCAAAGGAATACTTACGGGGCGAAGATCACTAAATGTTTCACATTTTCTTGTTTTAGATATAAATAAACATGTGCTATTCTTCATGAAACAAGAAAAACGGACTCAAGTAAGCATGAATTTAGAATATGTGTTACTACAGGTACAATAGAAGAACAACAACGTTGAATCATTTCTATGCTTAAATCATCAGAATCTACTGCATTTAAGTTGATACTATATATCAGACTTTCAATCTCATTCATTGAAACTCAGTTTTAATGTTGGTACGACATTAAGTTATCAGAGGCTTTACTTAGATTACTATGAGAAGACGCCAAATATGACACCGGCCTACTTCATTTTTTAAACAAACGATAATGATTTTTGTGATCAAACTAAGAACTTTACGAGAAATAGCGAAAACATGAAAAGTTGTAGTTTGAATCCGTCTTTTTAAACAAAATTTTTAAGTAAGAAAAATGTAGACGCATTAAAAGTTTTGAGGAAAATATTATAAGGGTTAATTTTTTCACCCTTTATATAAACTTTGCAGGGTTACAAAAACCGCCAAAAATGTCACTTTATTAGCATCAATTATCTGCCAAATTTCATTCTTCTAACTTCTTCCATAGTAGACATATTAAATAAAACTGGTTTCCCCTAACTTTAAGGGGCTATAATTCGTGGGAAAGTGGTTTTAAAACAAAACTTTATATGAAAGTCATCTTTAATTTTTGCTAAAAATTACCTTGTTGAATATTTCGCATCAATTTAGAAACACCTTGTATATCTAAAAATAATCATAATGTGACCATATTCAACACAATAATATTTATGTTCAAATTTTTAATAATAAAATACATGATAAGAAATACCAACAGATAAGTATAACGACTGTGAACGTTTAAAGTGCATTATCGTTATCAGGAGCGATAACTTTAAATGCCGATGCAATCTGCGGTTAATGACATTTGTTAAACATATTTATACAAAAGGAAAAAAAGTAAGTAAATTATTGTATTAGTATATAAACAATTTTACTTTTATAAAAGGAAAGGAATATTTTAATTCTATGGACGATATAATACTATCTCACTTAAATATTAGGTCACTTTTGCCCAAATTTAATGACTTTCAAACGATCTTAGTTGACAGTGAATGCACTGTATTTGGTTTGAGTGAAACATGGTTTTCTGGTAATATACCCTCAGACTTATGACTTTTTAGAAAGGATAGATCCTCTAGAGGAGAAGGTGTGGGAATATATGTTAAAAAGAATTAAAACCTTTCAATATAATTTCTGATCTAGATCAGATTTGTGTCCATGTTCACATTCACAAAAAAAATTTTTGTGGGTACGATTTATCATCCTCCTCACTTAAGTTATGTAGAGTTTCTGAATGTTTTTGAAGAAACTCTATCTAATATATTACTTACTTGCTATGTGATTATTTGCATGAGTGACTTCTATCTTAATTTTTAAAACAGACGACGTAGCCGTCTCCAAATTTCATGATTTTCTTGATACATTTGGTTTATGTCTAATAGTAGAAGAACCAACACGAATATCTAAAACCTCCACGAGTCTCATGGATCTTCTCTATTAATTATAAATCAAATTTAACTAAGCAAGAATCAAGAGACTGTTTCATAAGTGATCATCATATAATAACTTGTACTCTGACTATTAAAACTCAAAAACAATCTGCTCGAATCCACAATATTAAAGATTTTTTATTATTCGATCAAGATGCTTTTCTTGGACATTTATATAACATTCCATGGTTTCTTTTGTTTGAGTTAGATGATATTAATGATAAATTAACATGTTTACACGAAAACATACTGAATTTAATAGATCTACATGCCCTTTTAAAACAAATTAAAATCATCAAACTTATTTCTCTCTGGTTAACAGACAATTTAAGGTTTATGATAAACTTCGAAATAAAACCTTAGTTAAATTTAAAAAATATAAAAATATTATGCACTGGAACTACTATAAAATGTTGCGAAACTTAGTTACTTCTGCTACAGCAAGAGGGAAAAAAGCTTATTTGCAATTCAAATTAGCAAGAACCCAAAACTCAAAAGAATTCTGAAACGATCTAAAAAATATGAATATCCACCAAAATAAAACAAAAAATGAAATACCGATTGAGTTACAAGACCTAAACAAAATTAACACTTACTTTCATAACGCTGCCGACTGTGATATTTACAATAAAAAGTAATATAAATATATTCTACGCGAATAATTGTCTAAATAAAGTTACTAATATCTTTACATTTGTTGAAACTAACCCCACGAAAGTAGAGAAAATAATCTACTCCTTGAGATTCACTTCTATAGGGTCGATAACATTAGTTGTAAAATGTTGCAGATTTGTTATCCATTTCTTCTCCCATACTTTACCCACCTAATAAATTACTGCATTTCAAAATTTGTATTTCCGTCTGTCTGGAAAACTGCTTTAATTGTACCATTACCTAAAGTGAGCGATCCGGAGGAATTAAAACATCTACGTCCAATAATTATCTTGAATGCACTATCTAAAGTATTAAAAAAAATTTTAGAAAAGCAAATAAGACTCACCCAGCACCCAGTCCGAGTTTTGCTCTGGTTTTAGCACTAATACTGCACTAATAAACATAGTTGACGACATTATTACAGCTACAGACTCCGGCAAATTAACAGCTCTTATTCTACTAGATTATTCTAAAGCTTTTGATACAATCAATTACAAACTCTTGTTATCAATCTTACATTTTGTAGGCTTTGGTAACTCAGCTATGAGCCTCCTACGCAACTATTTATCAGACCACACACAGATCGTTACATACGAAACAGAAAATCTAATAAAATAGATGTCTTTGAAAGAGTTCCGCAGGATCAATCCTGGGACCTATATTGTTTTCAATTTATACGTGTAACATAAAATCTAGCACTAACCACTGCAAATACCATATGTATGCAGATGATACGCAAAATCTATTATTCATTTCATATAAATCAACATTTTCTTTTAATAAATTATCTGGAATCAGTCAGTAATGCTATTTGGTAAAAAGGAAAATAAACAACAAGTCTCCACTATTATTCAATTGACAATTTAACACATAATATTACCTTTAAACAAAATGTCTAATAACCTAGGGGGTTATTAAAGGCTTATATAAACTTAAAATGCTATTTGCTCATCTTTTCTCTCTGAGCAGGGATATAAATATTTTGTTATGTAATGCACTTGTTTTCTCTCACTTTAAATACTGTGATGTTTTTATATAACTTTTGTATCACATAGTATACTAAAAACGTATACAACGAATTCAAAACTCATGTCTTAGATTTAAATTTGGAATTGGAAAACATGAACATATTTCACATACGCTCAGAGATACTAACTGGCTTACTATAGCTAATTGTAGAAAACTTTATCTTGGTGTATTTGTAGTAAATATTGTTAACAATAATGCTCCTGCTTATCTTTACAGTAAAATTAGTTTTAGAAGTAGACTTATTTTAAAGAAATTGCGTCCCTCACTTTATATTAACATTCCACGTCACAAAACTTCGTTATTCAAGAGATATTTCTCATATATTGTAGGTAAGTATTAGAACAACATTATTCCTAAGTACTTCTTGCAAAATTAAGAAAGATGTTTACATTGACCAATAAAAGTGAATTCTAGTTTCAATAACATACTTAGATTATTACTAAGAAATGCTACAGTTAATTAACGGCTGTGAGTGTTAAAGCATACGTATTCAAAGCGATAACTTTAAATGCTTGAAACACACGTGTGTCGGTAAAGCCGAGTATTACTTGTACAGTAGCACACACCCCAACGCACGCTACTGTACAATTAATACATGGCTTTATTGATTTACGTGTTTTAAGCATTTAAAGTTATCGCTTTGATAACGTATGCACTTTTAACACTCACAGTCGTTACGGTTAATATTGGCATTTTTAGTTTTATACTATTTATACGTGTCCATGTTACACGAGATGTCGTTAGTCACATTTTATTTATGTTAAATTATTACTTTACTATATATTTCTTGTCCTTTTCCTTTATTATTATAGTTTTTTTAAATATTTTTATATGTTTCAGGTTTTTTTTCTCCTTTAATTTATTTTATAATTCATCGTATACAGGGCTCAGTAGAAGATCAGTTGACCTTGGTCATTAATGAACTGAGTCCTTTTCCATTGTTCTACTTGCTAGAAAACATTTTTTATTAAGCCGCGTCCTCACTGGTAAACTTTTAGTTGCGCGTTGAATTAAGAATTCGTCGCAAGAATTTTCCTCGCAAAGTTTTAACTGCCCTGCCACCGAAAATTTGTGTTGTTCGTTGTGCGTGTCTGCTCAGGTTGTTTTGCATGTTTTTTGTTGTTGACCGAATAACAGAATTATTGTGGTGTCTGAGTTGGTAGACGGATAATAAATATTATTATGGATTTATCCAGGGAAGATATTTTACTACTAATCCAACATCGTAACTTATGGGATCCAAAGGATAAATTTCATTACAACAAGAACAAAATAGCTGATTCTTGGGAAGAAATTGGAAAAGTTTTTAATATTGACGGTGCACAAGCAAAACAAAAAATATTGAGCTTATTAGGCTCTTATAGAAGGGAAAAAATCTAAAGCAAGAAAACCGTTGGAACAGGAAAAGGTAAGTCAAGAATTTTGTATAGAAAATAAAATACGTATGTACAGAGTGTTCACAAAATATTTTAGCCACCGGTATCTTTTTACTTTTTGGCCTAGAAACAAATAAAATATTTCGTGAATAACTTGTAGGGATAAGTTTTTGTAAATTGAAGGGTATTGTTATTAATATTTTTTTAAATTTTTATTCAGGTGCTAAAGAAGTGTACAAATCGGATTGGTATGCATTCAAAAGCTTCGCATTTCTTAGTGATAAAGACAGACCTAAACAATCTATGAACTCGGAGGATATATATGTAAGTAAAACATCTAGGCTAATTGAGTTTTAAATTTTTTATTAATAATAATTACCGCGTAAAGCTGTGAACAGTAAAGTGTTTGATTTTCTGTAAGTAAGATAACTAATATAGGATATAAAGTGATATTACTAAGCATATTCAGTCTGCCATGCAACCGCACCAGCTGCGGTAAAATAATTGGCAAATTCTTCTCTAATGTGTTTTGCATTCATATTTGCTCTACGGGGTAGGTTTTTGATCGCCACAACATTTTTAAAATTGAATTTTGTCTCCAACTACCCTCTACAAACTCTCCATTGTGTTCAGAGTCAAATGTTCCAGGTGGCATATAAATATTATTCGAAGTTTTGCTTTTTCTTAAATAATTATGCAGATATAGTATAGCCATTACAACACCTTCAGCGTTTTCGGCTTCCAAAAGTAGCGGCTTTCTCAGTACTCTAAACACTGATGAAATAATGCCAAAACATTTTCTATCACCCCGTGCACGGCTAAGACGGTAATTAAAATTCTTTCTTTTGACCCTTTTGGGTGAGTACCAGAATATGGTTTCATAATTGTTTCTGTGAGGGGAAAAGCCTCGTCAGCTAGGAAAATGTAAGGTAGTTTTGTTTGCTTTTGAGGTAAACTTTTGGGTAGCGGCATGTTCAAAGTATTGTTTTTAATCTTCCGATACAGCTCAGTGTTTTGAAAACTCCTCCATCCGAGATGCGACCTTGACAGCCGACATCAACGTAGAGAAAGTTGTAATTTGCATCAACAAGACCAAATAAGACAATAGTAAAAAACCTTTATAGTTGAAAAAATCACTTTCGCTATTAATGGGCGCTTGAATTCTTATGTGTTTACCGTCCATACTTCCGGCACAGTTAGGAAAATTCTACAGACTCTCAAAATCTTGAGCGATAGGCTGCCATTCCTCAGAGGTAGACGGAATCTAAAATAGAAAAAAATATTATCCGTGTGTCATATTTTGTCCGCTCTTTATTGCTAAGTACCTAAATGTAGTTAATTAATATTTTCTATTTCAGACTGTCTCGGAAACTGAAAGCGAGATCGTAGAAGAAGAATCTTCTCACAACAATACTGCCGAAGATATTGTTTTGAAAATTTGGCAGAAACTTCAGCTCAGCAGGGTCATGAAAAATTGTTGCAACAATTTACAAAACCTTCAACTCCTAAAAAAGGGTGAGAGTGCAGAAAACAATAGAAAAAGAAGATCCACGAATTCAAGAAGCATTTCGGTTTCTACAACACCCAATAGAAAAAGAAAACCAGGCGACTTTTTTTGGAAAGTACTTTGGGGAAAAATTAAACCTGTTCGATCACAGAACACAGTCACTTTTAACACATAAAATAAATAATTTAGTTTTTGAAGCAGAGTTTAATACGTTTCCAAACCAAGCCTTGCCAATCCGGTCGCAATCGCCTACTCCGTCGCCACGTTCTTTATCCACTACTCCGACTTCACCACCTGTTTTTGATAAAAATACAGCCTACTCTAAACCGCTAAATTCACCTCATGATGAATCTGATTCTTTATTTGCGTTTACACAACAATCAGCCAACGTATATTCTCAAACAAAAATAATAGAATTTTCCCACACAGATACTGAGGAATCAACGACTTGTTCAGGATTTCTTGAAGAAAATATTCCACCACAAAAGTCTACAAAGATAGCATTTTGGAGGGCCTGAGAGAATTTATGAATCTTTAAATGCGTAGTAATAAAATAAAAATAAATACATAAAAATTACTTTGACTTCATTTGACTTACTTTTGTATAGTCCTTTAAAACTTCAATTAAAGCACTGCATACGTCTGGAATTATTTCTGCTATTATCTGTTTGGATACCTTGAATAGATATTGTAGACTAGAATATGAATCACCCGTTGCCAGGAAGCGTAAAGTAATAGCCAACCTTTCCTTCGCAGTGATAGCTTTTCTTAAGTTTGTATCCTTTTTGAATTTTAGGTCCAATTTTATTTAACAAAATTTTGCGGAGACATTCTTAGGAAGTTCTTAAAATGGCCGGTGCTTTCTTCAAGCGACAATATATTTAGTAACTGGGAACTGCCTTCCAAAGTTCTTTGTTGATATAAATGCTTCATCTAGTATCTTCGTATCTTTTTAGGCTTCTTTTTTCTGATTGAACCACCAAGCAGGCCACTCATAATGATGAACACATCACATTTATGTTTCATTATTAAATCGTTATTTATGATGGATGTGTCCACGATTTTCTCAATCAATTTCGTAACAAGGTTATAAAAAAACAGACCGTTAACACCAGCTTCGCACAAAAAACCGTCCTCACTGCAAACTGTATGCGACACAAATCTTTTGATCGCTCGCTTAAAAACCGACAACCGATGGAGCGTGTGCTTTATCGGTTTTTGCAACTATACAGTTGCATTTTTAATACCTAAGTTAAGAACAATAACTACGTTTTATCGTAATAAATAGATCAAAAACTATAATAGTATTGATAACTTACGTAAACAATTCAATTTTTTCGTCTTTGTCTTATCATATTATTTATTATACCTGTTCTATCTGTGTTAGGTACCTAAAACAACATCAATATTAAAAGGAACATGGTTAAATATATTCTTTTATATGGCTTGTAGTTCGACAAAACTCTAAAATTAACTCAAAAACACTAACGCCTATAATTTTATTAGGAAATGTATACCTTATACTGATGAAAAATAAGTGCACCTACAAAATAAGTAATTTTTTACAAATTTGTTAACCAAAAAGTATCAACATATTTTTGGGTTAGTTTTAAATATACAGGTTTAAATGTTTTTTTTGGTGAGATATTAAAACAAGAATAAGATATAAAGCAAATATACTGTAATAAAATTATTATAACGTAAATATTTGTCAAAACTTATTACATTTCAAGCGTAAAACAAAACAATTTTAATATGGCCGTGTTTAGACCCATCAACCAGTAGCTGATTTCACGATTGAATTATTTTATTAAGTGGCAATAACAATAATTTAACTTCAGAGGTAACTATTTAGACCCAATACCTTAAAGTAGTTAAATAGGGTACTAATAACGTTATTTTTTAATTCTCTGCAGTCTAATTTCTCGTCTGTACCATTTGAAAGCTCTAGATGTCAAAACCGTCGCCCTTATGCTAACGTCGCTACATCCTCTGTTCTGATTAAACCAAAAACTCAGCATAGTAATTCTATTATTAAGTCTGATCTTTTTTACGTACTGTAGACCCCATATCCTCTAGCTTAGGTGTCGTCGGTGTAAAGCATACTGCTGGTGGTGGTATTCTCGTTAGTTGCTCATCTAATGACAGCGGCGGAAAATTGAAACAGATAGCGACCGTCAACCTTTCAGAAAACTACCAAGCTCCAACTCCGCATAAGAGTTACTCTCCAGACTGTTTTTAATTTCATATTTCTTTCGCTTCTGTCTACATTTACTATCAAAACGTTAAGGACCTTAACACTAAAACACCAAAATTTCTTATCGGTGTTTCCTCTATCTCTTATATCGATATTTTTGTCATCACTGAGACCTGGTTAAGCGACTCTGTCAATAATTTCAAACTTTTCCCCTCCTCTTTTCAACATCATTAGATGTGACCGGTCACTGAAGCCACATCTAGATCTAGAGGTGGCGGAGTTCTCATTGCGGTAAAATTGAACTTTCATGTGCAGCATATAGATTTGTATTCAATTTCTTCTTTATTTCAGTCTATTCTCGTTATTGATATTTCTGCTGTATTGATAAGTATTTGTGGTGCTAGATTCTGTCTTGTCGTTGTCTACATATCCCAAATTGTTTCTTATGATAACGTGATCAACTTTGTCCGCAAATTCCACAATAGGTTACTTGATCTTCTATTGTCATCTAAATCATGTCTGGTTGAAGGAACTGCAACCCAATAGTTGACGAGGACCTTTATCATCCTACCCTGGTCATAAGACTTTCCTGCAGCTTACTTGGCAAATTTCACAAATTTGTTGAAACAATCTTCATTTGTCCTACAACTTTAGAAAAGGTAACTAAGCCTCCTTATATGAACATCTTTCTTTTCTATCATGGACCCTTATCTTGACAGACTCCTCAGTTGGTTCCTCTTTACAGAAACTATATTCTGTTATTTATGACTCATTCAATGCATTTAGTCCTTTCCGAAATCCAGAACAAAATATCCGCCATGGTTTTCTAATGCTATCATCTATGATATCAAGCTGAAGTACTCTCTCTGACGGAATTATAAATTATAATGACTCTACTTCTCTTCATCGGTTTAGACTGCTGCCCAACAAGAAAAAGACTAATATTCAGACTTCTCATAAATGCTTCTTGAGACGTATTGAGACTGACATTAGATCTAACCCTAATCATTTCTGGTCTTACATCAATCTAGTCCGTAATTCCTCCGGTATACCTTCTAATATGACTTATCTTGATTCTTACAGTGACGGTCAAAATGATATTGTCAATTTTTTTGCTTCTAATTTTAGTACCTGCTTGAGCGACGTACATGCCCAGCACTCTTTTGTATCTTAGCATCAGGTTGTTGATGTGATCTCTCTGCCTAAACATTTTGTCGAGCATAATCTGCTTTTCGCTATAAAAAGATTAAGCCCACACTTACCGCAGGCACTGATCTCATCCCTGATTTCTTCTTGCGAGACCCCAAGGCTCTGTTCTTGGCACCCTATTATTTAATATCTTTGTTAATGACGTCTCACTACTCTCGATTATCATGGCCTACTGTATGCCTATGACATGAAGATATTTCAGGTAATACGTGATATGTCTGATGCTCTTGTGCTTCAGAGAAGGCTTGATCATTTTGATAAATAATGTATGTCTAATCACTTAGATCTAAACGTTTCTAAACATCACATCGTTTCTTATACCAGAGTAAAGTCCCCAATTCTTTTTAACTATTCTTTTTCCGACGTTTCCATTACTCACTTTACTGTTTATAAAGATCTGGGTGTCACTTTTGAATCGTCTCTGTCCTTTAGTTCGCACATTCAATCTATTGTTTCATCTTCACATAAAACTATTAGTTTTATTATCAGAAACTCTAGAGATTTTTTAAGCGCTGACTTACCTCTCTTGCTGTACAGAACCCTTTTTTGAACTCGGCTGGAGTATGCCTTGGTAGTTTGTATCAGTTTCATATTCACGCTCTGGATAACATTCAGCGCAAATTCTTGAAATTTTTCGTTTATTACGTTGATGGGATTTACCTCTCAGCGGTTTTCAGCAATCTGATCTTTTGGCTAGATTCAACCTTTCTTATCTTTTTTCGTTCCTCGACCTGGGTCTCGTTTTCCGACCACTTTCTACCCACCCACTCCTCGTACGCGTGTGTTGGATTCATCTCCTATTTTTTCTGTATACAGCAGCAGTGCTCTACGTAAATTTGATATTTTTCATACCTCTATAACCAAAATAAAATTATTCAGTAGCGACTCCCTAGTTGGTTGTTAGATTTACCTTATCTACCTCGTCTAATTACTTTTACATTTATATTATCCGATTCGTTTTTAGTTTTGTATTTTGCTGTTCCTGTTCATAATTGGCTTTTGCTGTGGTGCGGCTGTATTTAAATAAATAAATAAAATTAATAAATAATTGCTAGATATAAAACTATCTAGAATCTGGTATTTGGTAGAATTCTGCAGTGACGGTTACTCACACCATTTCCTTTTTAGTAACAAATACGTCAGTATTGGTAAACATATTGTTATACAGTTAAAAAAGTTTATGCTAATTTTAGAGAGTAATATTTACAAGTTTCTTACTGGTATATTAAATAATAAAAAAATTTTACTTTTAGGTTTCAAAATTGCGTAGCGTTATATAAAATTGACTATTTAAAGTTTGAAACTACTTGAAGTATTGTAGTGGCGACTTTATGTGCTACTTGAGTCGCTGTCAGCGAATGTGTTAATAAAGGCTTTTTACTGTCCACCATCTTTTTACATCAAGATAAGGCGTTAAAAACCAAATTTACTTACATATTTTTACTAATATTCGTTAATCGTTTAAAATAGAAATAATCAAAATCATAAACCCTGAAATTGTGAAATTCAATAAAACATAATAAGTTCCTTAATTACGGTATAACAGAACAAAGCGTGTAGTTACGTACATAAAAAAATTATAGAATGTAGGACAAGAAGTGATAAAAATTAGAAAAGAATTCAGGTACATAGTTATTTTTTAAATGAATTTTAATCAATATTTATCGGCGAGCTCTATAGATATCTTACACCAATTGAAAGTTAAAAAAATTGGTATAGTGATTAACCATTCCAGCTTCCAAATGCTCCAATTTGCGATAAATGTAAACATTGGCGAGAGAGTTTCATTTTGAAATTGAAGGTATTTTGTTTAGAATACTCAAATATTAATTGCGTAGAGATTACGTGGCTTTAAACATTGCCTTCAATATATAAAGCGTCTAGGGAACCAGGAATAAGAACGACAAAGTAGAAATTATGGCGAATATTATTGATTTTCCTAAAGCATTTAATTTAAATTAAGATAATAGCAAAATCGACTACTAATGTCTCATATTGTTATCAAGTCGTGAGATCAGCACAGTTATCCTTTGTAATCTCGCAGTTGTAGTGTTAAGTGTTCAACGACGCGTAATTTGCAAAGTTTTAGTTTGTCAATTTCAAGATCGGTTCAATGTTCCCTTTGTGTTAAAAGCATTATTTTTGGTCCAATATTTCACTTTTGCAAAGAATTAGTCACAAGCCATTACTCGGTTAATCTGGGATGTATAAAAAGCTCTTCAGCAAAATTTAAATGAGTACATCAAATTAAGAAAAAGACGAATTCTCAATTTTAAAGAGTTTTTAATCTTCGCCTTCGAAAATGAAACGACCCGTTAAATCTCGAAATGTGTACTTCTTTCGTCATTACGTATTTTTTTTCTAAATGAAAATTTTGCTAACAGATTAGGTACGGCTCACTTCGGGTTAATAAAATTTTAATTAAAATTGATATTAATAAGCGCCGGTAAAATTTAAATTAAACATAAATTCACTTTCTCTACATAAATAACGACGGCTAGTTTTACAAGACATCATATAAACTAAGTAAAAGGGGTGAAGAGAAAAGCGAAATAACAGAGTTTTAAATCTGATCTGCAGGCAGTATAGCGTATGGAATTTACGTATGATAACGTTTTCCTCTTTGTGTTATATTCACACTTCGTTTGCTTCAAAACAGACTTTAGTATGAACAAGTTACTGATTAGTACAAAATTATAGCGCCAACCAATTTAATTAGCTCAAGTACCAGTTATTACATCGGATTAAATAATACACCCGTGTGCTAATGAATACGATTTAATGATAAAGTTTGCAGTTTTAAATCTCTGAAAATTTACTTCAATGTATTTGAAATGATTTATGTACGTATACTGAGTTATTAACGAAAGGTTGTAAAGAGCAAAGTGAAATTAAAATAAAATACTTAGTTTTCATTTTAATTGACTATTCTCATACGTGACGATGTTTACTTTTTTATTTTGTTACGGTTTTATTTCTCCGAATATAGGACGTATGTCGTCAGTCGCCTTAAAACGTGTGCCGCGAATACTATGGTGCGACAAAAGTCGTATTTGGCGCGCATGTTGCTAATTTTCCATTGGCGGAGAGAAAAGTACCGACTAGATTTTGGAGAAGTACAGCGGACATTTTCTTTATTCATTCGATGCACGCGGGTGTCTAGGATATTTCCTGAAGTAAAATGAAAAAAAATTATTTAATGTGGGTTTCACAATTTCCAATACAAATTAACGTTTAAGTTTAATCTGGCTAGATTCAGCGTAAGTATATTGGGTTTTTTCCTAATTGCATTAATTCTAATTGCTCCATATGCTTTTAGCACGTTGGGTCCGACCTTATGCGCGCATTGCGTATTGTACTTAGATAACTTTTGAGAGTGCTGAGTAGCTAATTAAAAACTTTTCCTATAAATAAAAGATAACACCACGGTTTCGCATTAATTAAGCTACAGGCCACCGGTGAATACCACGTCTACAGAGGTTGGTTATGTTAAATACTTCTAGCGAGGAGTCAATCGCCCTCTGTTTTCTCCGCACACCTCTCCTAAAAGGAATCCCTGAGTCTATCTAACTTCCCCAAACTGTCGATACCGTCGCTAGCAGAGTACCTTCATTTTCGGAACTACACTTGACGATTACAGCAAAGTTTTAGAATTTAAGCCACTTATTTATAGTAATAATGCGTATAAAGCTCAAGTACATATGACATAAAAAGGCTCGATAGCTAATATTTAAGTAACATTTATCGGTGTACGCTCCTCAACCAGACGTTTGTTTTAATCAGCTCAATAAGGGCTGGGACGTTTTATTTAGAGCGGTTGTATTGGACACAAAAGGCTTTTGGGTTTGCGGGAGATACTTACCCTTCCATTCTAGTTTAGTTTTTGTGTAACTCGCCGTGTGTAAGTGATATGTGTACGCAGAGCCTTAATAGCAGCCAATTCTTAATTTGAATGATAATTCTAACTCAAGCGTTAACTAAAGCTTACCTGAAATTTGATATCTTAACTAAAAGCCTTGTAAGCGAGGCTGCTGCTAACGCACATAACCATATGCAACAGTCTCTCTATTTCTGTCACATTTTTCTAATATTTTAAGATTTGTTATATTGAATTGTTTGTCTCTCGCTCTCTGATTTGTGTTCGATTTAGTATATTAGATTTTAAGTAAAACCTGTTGATCTCCTGTTGGTAGGTTTTATTTCTTTCTTTATCTAGTAGGTGGCGCCTTGTTAGACCAGCAGTCAAATTTTTTATAGTCATTTAGGAATTTACGTAACTCGCCGACGAAACCGGACGCTGCTGCTCCAACTACTATAAATATTCCTATCTTCCACTAATTTAAAGTGCTACATCGAGCCGAATTACCTTTGGTTTTTTTTCTAGGTTGTTCCGCTAGAACCGTTGTATCTTTTTGTTATTTTGTAAATAACAACCGTTACAATTTTATTTAAAAACTTGTTTTGTTTATTAATATAACAATTACATTGGAACACAGGAGACTTTGCGGATAAGCAAATTAGCCTGGTTATTGATAATTCAGTAGATGGTGCGGTAAGGAATGTACTCGGAAGCGTTAAAGATAATGCGGAAGTATTTGTTTTGAATTTTTGAAATGTGTGGATATGAGAATAAGTAGCGTGCCTACAAATCGAAGATGTGTAAATCCTGATAAAGTTTAAGATGATCTTGTAAAGCCGGGTACAGTCATGCAACAGAACACCGTCGCCTAAAAGTATAGACGGCACTGCGTAACAGCGTAACATCGCAACAACGTAACATCGAGACGTTCCAAAAGTTTCTCAAAACCTCAAAAAATTATTATTATGTGGTAGTCAGTAAGCTGAAATTGCCTACGTTTTTATTTCTCAGATAGCAAATAGGTGGGATGCCTACGTGCAACGTGCTACAAAGAACGAGAAAAACAACGTTTACAGAGCACACAGAAATTCTTAAATGTGCTAAAATTTTCAACAAGAAGATGGAAGAGGCACTTCAAAATTGATAACATTTTTTAACATTTCAGTTTGGGTAACAATTAATTTTAAATTTTACACTAACAATTTTCGGAAAATCACCCGAAAAGTTGTGTTTCCGCGAGACTCCTCGTTGTACTCTGATTCATTATTTAAGTGAAGGTCTTACTATCTGGAAAATCGATAATTTAGGTGCGACTTTCAGCGATCTTTGTCGCAATTGATTTTTTTGTGTATGGTAGCGCCGCGTTGCTCATCCCGCTCGAACCCGGGGCTGCGGCGGGTCCCATGCATGCGACGTCAACGGGACAGGCTACTTAGAATGCTTGGAATATTATCGACCTTCTCAATAGGAGCTTGAAAAATTTAGATATACTAATTTTGAGTCAAATCAGAATCTTTTTTGAGTTTTGACTAGTTTTTTTTGTTTTTTAAAATGTAAAATTTGAAATCAGCGACTCCAAAAGCACTTTCAATGAAATTTTTTTGCGAAACAATTCTGTCTTTAGGTTTTGACCAACTTTTGGGGCGTTTCAGACTACTGTGAGTTCCATCGTTTGTCGGTATTAGAGCGTTAGATCAAAAGGATGTTACACTACTCATCTACATGTTTCGACTGGTCTGAGTAACAAACAAACTAACAAACGCGTTATCATTTTTAATTATTTTTTTTATTTGATTTACAGTGCATCAACAGCTAATGTTATTAGCACTTTATTTTTTGTGCTGTCTTTGCTCGTCTATTAGGTGCTGATAGTTTAGATCTCATCTAATAGATTGCATTCACTCAAGAATTTGATAAGGCGTTTAGCAGCAAGCGCGTCATATTTTAAGATGTCACGAATTTCTACACCTTTTAAGTCACATTTGTCTCTTAAGTGATGGCTTTCCGGACATTTTGCAAAAATGTGTAGTAGTAGTCGAAAGAATCTAAATCTGGAAAATAGGGAAAATGTGAAACGAGTTGGAACCCTACTTCCATCAGTTTTGCCGCCACAACTGCTGAGGTGTGAGCTGGTGCCTTATCGTGATCGAAAAGAATTTTTGTGGGTTTATTGTACACGTTTTTCATGCATCTCGGTTTGCAAACGATCCAATAACGATAAATACAAAAACAGTTGACATAATTCCTTTTGACCAAAAACAATCTTTGCTTTTTGGTGCAAATTCCCTTACCAACTCACTGTTTGGACTGTTCTTTGTTGTCAGGAGAGTTGTGGTGTATCCATGTTTAATCAACAGTCACAAAACGACGCTTAAAGTCCTGCGGTCTAATGTTGATGCAAAATATTATGTACAATCGACATTCCCACAGCATTAGCAATCCCACACATCTTTACTCTTCTGTCTTCCATCACCATATCATGAGATTTTATTAATGATTTCTGGAGTATGGCCAAAACAGGACGTCCAGGACGTTCAGCGCCACTTGTGTCCATAGCTACCCGAAAATTTGTAAACCATTTATATACACTGTTCAAATTGAAGGTGCAGAGTCACCATAATGTTTATCAAGATTATCTTTAGTTTACGACATACGATATTCTTTTTCGTCCATGTTTTGAAAATCTCTCGACTTCTTCGATTCAAACAAACGACAAACTAGCTGAAACTTAGTGTGTAATCTTCCAAGAGATGCTACTAACTGAAAATAACTTCCGATACGCACCAGTAGTGCCCCTCTCTGACTTTGTACGAATTTTTTAAACCACCCTCGTAGTAAGCCGCGTAATTAAAGTCTTTTGTAAATCATGAATTTGACTAAATTTTTTGTGTGTGACTATACTGTTATATGAACTATTTTGCTTACTTTAGACCGAATGAGGTCAACTTATTATTTTTGGTGCTTAAATGTTAAATTTATTGGCATTACTATTCGACAAACGAGATTTAAACAAAAGTGAATTAGTAGGAGGCAATTAAAGAATAAGCGTTTGTTACAGATTTATATTGTTTAAATTCCAACAAGTTTAAAATCAATTGTACATTATAATTTTACTTTCAAATGCGTATAATTTTTTTTTTCAAATATTGCGTTTTTTGCCTCAATCGGCCATATTAGAACGGAGGATGGGCAAGTTTCATCAAATCACAAAAATTTTGGGAGTTGAGTTTCTGTATAGTTGTGATAGCATATTTTGCTCGTATGATACGCGACGGTGTTCTGATACGATATCATTCGAACATCACGTATCTTCTGTGCGTAACAAACATTGTTGCATGACGATGTTACGATGCCAAGTTCTATTGCATGTCTGTACCCACCTTTAAGAAGATTTTTGTTGAGGTAGTTTGAGATTTGATTTGGTTATGTAGGATAACAACAACATATTAAGCTGGGTACAGACATGCAACAGAACTTTGTATCGTAACATTTGTGAGCGACATTTTGTAATAGTGTAACACCGCAACAACTGTAACGCTTATGTTAATTTGTAATTGACGCTCAAACCCATCCGTTGGAAATTTTATTGATACGCCTGTGCTAATTTTGTATTTAACTCCGTTATCGAAAATTTTTAGCACGAAACGTCATGCGCAGTTTGAGATCATTTATTGTTCTGTCGTAAAAGTTAAAACGACATGTTCGTCAAATTCTTAAACCTTTTAATATAAATAAAAGGGTAAGCATTTATAAATTTTGTTGAATTTATTGTAATTTTGTTCAATCGTTTAAAGTTTTAAGATCGGTAACATACTTATCGTAGGTCGTAGAGAAGGAAAATGGCATCAAGAATTCGTTACCGCCACAAATCCCTTGTTATCGTTATTGTGTTGGAAAAACTGAAATCTTCTGGAGTCGAGAAAATGTTAAAACTCCACTTAGTGCAAAGGAAAATCTTATCAAATCCAAACTCCGCACAGAAGTATGAATTTCATTATTTGTTGATTGCACACATTTCGAAGATATCGTATTCTTCACATTGTTTTGTCGTCGATTGATTTCTAAAATCACAAAATCGGGTTTTCGTTGTTTTGCTTTGGTGTTTTGTCGTTGATTGAAATATTGGTAAAGATAGTCAACCGCTTGTATTTGCTTGTATCACGGATGCAATTCACATATGCATGTTGGGTTGCGTTTTTGTTTACTTTTTCACCTGTACTGAAGCGCTAAGTTATAATGTGTACGATTCTTGAAATAGAATAGTTCAATTTATTCCACCGTTGTAAAAATGGCGCAACATACAATCCGTAAAATTTACTTTTGTCAATACAATGTTGCAACGTTTTCAAATATTTAGTAAACGTATTAACTAGTAATTAAAAGTGACGAATTTTTCATTTATGAATAATACCATTGATGATACATATCTTGGATTTTAATGACAATGTTTTTTTAATAATTTACTAAAATACATGCGAAGCGTTATTTGTTAAAACAGTTTGGTTTGGTCGGTGTTAGATAAATAAGAAACAATTATTTTACAAATTATGCTTGCACTTTATTTTTTAACTTGCAAATAATAATGTTGACATTTGTTTGTCATTTAATAACTTCGTTAGGAATAAAGTAGAACATACTGGGAGAAATACCACTAGAGTTCAGAAACGCAAAATTATTGGTTTTTGTATCTACTTGTTTTACGTGTTCAGTTGAAAAGGATTTTAAATAAAAATTGGTTTTCAAATTTTTCAATTCAAAAGGCAACAAGTTACCGTGTTTTTAGGGAAAGTGGGTTCCACTAGACCTTCAAATTTAAATTCACTTGGTAATAAAACCTATTCCTATTACTTCTAAAAATAAAAGTACTAGATTTTAGCTTGAGGTGTGTTGTCTCCCGACGCGGTGCGGATAATACGTGTATAATACACTATTCTTTTCTGTGACGAAATAAATGACGATTTAATATTGAAAAATCATATTACAATAGAATTAGAAAATTATTGAGGGAAATTTGGTGTTAAAAATAGTACTCACTTTTTTCCCGAGGGAAAAAATAATTTACGAAAAGTGACACTTTGTTATCTGTTAGTAGAGATAAAAAGTTAGAATTTTACTCTTTGAAACTGTATCAAAATATCATGGTTTCGAATTAAAATAGTTTAATTAAAGTAAAAATAGCTCATTAATTATAAACATTGTTTCAAAAATTACAATTCCAACTGATCTAAAATAATAGTAATAATTTACAAACAATTTACACATAAATAATAACGTACTTTCGATTATTTTGTGTTCTTTTGATAGTATTTTGTAAATGTTATTACCATTGTTATTAGTAAAGCTCAGGAAATACATACTTAAAACCAATCTTGATTGTAATATTTTCATTGTAACAAATAAACAGATAATCATTAAGCTTTGCATAGATGCTTCTTTAATGCGTTTATCATATCTTAAAATATAAGTACACCTAAAGTTGATATTGAAACAAATGTATTACGAGGAGTCTTCGGATTATCGTTTATGAGTCACATTCCTTATCGGCTTAGTCAGAAATTCTACAATTGCATACTTTTAGCAACACCTTTAGTAAATGAGTAGGCTTGTTATAATATTGTTTAGATGCAAACAGTTGAGTACGTTAGATTGTAATATAAGAAAATTCAACATTCGTTCCAACATAAAAGGGATAGCGTTTCTATGTTAAAAAATTTTAATTTCAATGACCAAAATTTAGAAATTTACTTGCGTAAGCCTAATAGATTTTAAAACATTTTCAACGGATAAACGATGTTAATGTAATAAATATATGAGTATGGAATTTTCAAAAGTATTTAAAGAAATTGTTTTTTTGGGAGAACGTTTTTCAACGATTTCTTTACGAAATTAATACTTTTAAATCTGCAGGTTTTTTCATAATAATAAACTTTATTCACATGTGTATGTATACAATCTTTGTACATATATGTGTTTGTCATGATGGTATAACCATTGTTATAACCTTACGTAAGAAAGATACAAATAAATATTATTACATTGAACAATTAACAGACAATAGAAAAAAATATATAACAAAGGACACACATTTAATTAGTACGTCGACAAAAATCAATAAATTCTTGTATATTGTAGAACGCATGTTTTTGTTTGTTTGTCAACATTGACTCAATGCACCAATATTTCAATCAACGGCATGATGCATTGGCAACAATGTCGTGCCTTAGCATAAACTATCAGCAAAATTACAGTTTTCTATTTCACATTTATCGGCAATACTGTTCTGTAAATTCTACAATACAATTGACGTATTTTCTTAGCACAAAGCGATACTACCGACCTCTGATGTTTAGAACAAATTTCGGGGTCGCATAATCCCGTAAGGTTGACTATCTTTACCAATATTTCAATCAACGGTTTTGTCAAATGTAATTAATTTGGGTTACACTCTCAAATTGCGTCTTTGTTGTCAATCAGACTACATAACGTAACATCAAGGCGTTCTATCGTTTGTCGGTATATAGGTGGGTACAGACATGAAACGCAACTGCGTATTGTAACATCGTCATTTTAGTTACGTGCGGAAGATACGCGATGTTCAAAATTATAGCGTGTCAGACCATCGTCGCGTACTATATGAGCGAACATAATATCGTTTCTACTATAATTAATTTTATTTCAAAGTACGGTTCTATGATAGAGATTAGCTGCAGCGACTGCATTACGTGGTTAAGAAGAAAAAACTTTACACCCAACTCATTTCCAGCATCATTTTTAAATTTAATTGTAATAAAGTCGGTTATTTGTATCCCACAAAATGACTTCTTCTCTTTATTTCTCTGTTTCTCATTTTCTCTTTTGCGGTAACTTTCAATAGATTCTTGAGTGCGTTCTACGACCTACTCCATATTGCAGCTTAATAACAATTCAAATAAAAGTACGCATTCATTAGATTGTTTATTACGCACACCTGTCCAGATATGTAGGTGAGTAGTATGACATCTTCCAGTAACATCCTTTTGATGTGACGCTCTAATACCGACAATCAATGGAACACGTCGATGTAACGATTACTTTTAGGTTGTGTTAAGCATAAGCAGACTTTTTATCATACACCACAAATTACCTATATACAGAAAAAAAGAATTAATTCTGGAAACGTCAAAAACTAAAGATGAGCTTTACAGATGGTACACCAGTAAAAAAATATTGTCGTGTCTTTTTGGAAAATTTTTAACGATTAAGTTCAGGCATTAAAAGTCTCACAAGCGTCAACAAAGGAAAATAGTGCAAACTGTAAGTACGCTTCAGTTCTTGGTGTCATAAAGTAACAGAAAAAGTGTGTACGAATGTACCGGGTGACCAAATAAGACTGTTCCTCGGCCATATCTCGGAAACCGTTCGTCATATGACTTTGGTGTAAAAAAATATTAGGTAAATCTGCCATGAAGAATAGCAGGAAAATATTTTCCAGTTTAAAATGACCACCAGGGGCATAACCGCCATCTTAAATTTTATTTTCTATAAATTTCGCATAATAAACAAAAATTTTTTTACATTTGTAAAGAAAACTAGGTTTATCTATCATTTTCGTAAAACTAAAGTTCAGTTATTTCAAAAACAAAGATGGCGGGAGTGTTCAATTGTTTTTGCAATAACCTGCTTTAACTTCTTAACGGTTTGATCGATTTTAACATCGTTGAAAGAGAGCATTCCTTAAGCAATAATAATCAACTAAAATATAGTTAATTTAGTTGAATCCTTCTCCGCCAGGGGGCTAGTTTTGACACCATGACCTAAATTTAAAAAAAAAATTTTTAAATTAAATGGAATGATATGACTTTTTCTTTATGATAAAATAGCCAAATAACATTCAAATAGGCCATTTTTAAAATCTCGTTCCTAACCTCAAATATTGGGAAAATGAGAATAATGGATGTTTGAAGATCGAGGACCGCACGGTAAATTTTCCAAAACTATTAAAAGATTTAGCACAATATGAATAAGATGTTAAAAAAGACAATTGTGAGTCTAACATAGAATTCATTTAGGTGTTATTAAAAAATATATCATCAGAACATTCATGTTGCTCCAAAGGGACTAAACGCATTTTGAACTTATTGTCACTTTAATATTTCTCTCCTAATGCTAACCTTTAATTTAAAAAGTAAGCCTAAAACCTAAATGGGTTATACTATATCCGAATTCAAATACGTTAGACCATATATTTACATTTACAAAGATTCTTTGTAAAATTTGATGCCCCAAATTTAGTACTTTGGGTAAAGTTTTGAGCTTTTTTGCAATATTGTGTGTGGTCTTGAATAAAGAAAGATAGGTAGGTAGTTCAGTTCATCTTTGCCAAAAAAATTTAATATATTTAAAAATTAAAAAGTATAAGGTATAACTTTTTAATCGCAATACTGAAAAACAAAGGTAAGTCTTGGCTTTGTTTTAAAGTAAAGTAAAAGCACTCTACACTTTAGGCCTTGAAAAATTAAACAAATGGAACACGATGCATTATAAAATGACAGTCGTAATTTTGTAAATTATTTTTGTTGTGTTTACATTCAGAACGTGCAGTAAAGTCTTAACTATAAAAATCCCTTTGTATTGGCCAACATACTTCATTTATTTTTGATTAGTGTCTAATCTAATCACCCAACTTAATTAATCGTGACGAGTTTGGGAGGTATTGTACTATAATTTAAACATTCTCAGGGGTACCTCAGCAATCTGTGACGAAGGTTATTTTGCAAATAATTGATTTATAGATCAATTTTCCCTACAGTATAGGCCGCCGTGTTTATACTAATGCGTTTGAATATGCATTCTCATATTGAGAACTCTTTTGGGGATTTTGGTTGTTTGGAGTTGCCGATTCCGATGATTTGTCTTCATTCTCTTGCAAAATTACACTTCATTTCCGATCTGTTGTCCATTGCGAAAAGGTGTACATGGAAAATTGAACAATTTGACATGTGCTTTATAATATCGATTGAAGTAAAATCTTTCCGTTCTAATTAGGAAATACGTCTTTGATTACGGTTTCGGTGTAAGTACCTTTTTAACTTTCCTTTGTTTTAATAAAATATTGGTTCTTACGGGTTCTATTAATTGCAGGCACCTTTTTTTCTATATGGTTTATTTTTTTAACGTACTCCGTTTTAATTAGTCAATAGATATTTATTTATAGCTTTGCTGGCAAGGATAATAATCCAAAATTATAAAAATATCGAAGTGGATCTGATATCACACCACTGTTGGAATTTCAACCTACCTTAAAGCGATCGTTAGTTCAAGGTCACCATTCAAGATAAGCCGTTTATCTAGTCCATGGTGAGCAGCTCAGCAACTGTAAAGTCTATTTTGGTTTTTCCTTTTTTCGTTGGTAATCAAATACTGGATACAGGAGCTGTTATCTCTGCCGATCTGTCGAACACTAAAGACTTTCTGGTTACACTAACTAAGTTAATTTTTTGTGATTGTCATTCATGAATTTCGTCGCGTCTTATGTATACGTACAGTGATTGTAAGTTTAACAACGTACCTTTTTGGGCTCTTATAAATAACTTTGTAAACTCAAAAGATCTTTCAAAGTACCTGATCAATTTTTGTGCGCTTTTAATCTATTTTAACAATCGGCCAAGGTCCGGTACCCTCCGTAATTGTTTAGATACATTTTAAACAATGTTTTGTCGCGTGAATTACTTGCGAGGATTCATCGGTGTTATTGACTGTCAAATACGCTAACCTATTTGGGGCGTTTGTGCCTCAATTTATATTCGTGTTTTAACTCGCTCTTGTAAATTATTATTATTTGATAACTATGTGCTATTCATTCTAATTGATATTATCTATTGTCGTGTCTATGTGTTTCTCTATGTGTTAATTGAATTCTAGTCGCTATAACAATATACATATTTCTATGCACGTACGGTTTGTTTCTGTTTCTACGAGTTCCTAGTGGTTCTAGATATTTCTTATATGTAATCCTAGGTGGCGCCTTATAAATGTTCCTAGCAGTGTAGAGGCATTCATTTAGAACGATTCTCCATCAACCCACGACCACTTTCGATCAAGAAGAGCTGCCAGCTAGGCATCTTGTTGACTGCTATATATTTATTTTAGTTTGTTTACAAATAAACTGTAACAAATCTATTTTTCACCATCTGCTCTCCTTATTATTTATTTAAAATCATCATAACTTGTACAGTGCGAGTCTTTATTTGAAATAAATTCAGTTAAGCAAAGATAGTTTATTTTTAGAAAAAAATGCTTGAACACGTCGATTAGTATTTGAAATTGCCCTTTTTTTGAGAAAAAAAATGTCCATGTATCTTTATATTTATTTTATTTATTGTCATTCAAAGTGATTAACTTCTTGACGTACATTTGACGTACAATTTAATATATTAGTAATTTGTTTGTGTTTTAAAACAGAAATAACGGAGTGTTTGCTACGTATTGTTTAAAGTATTTGTGATAGCAAAACCATATGGCAAAATTTTATTGGTTGACTGTTCCTTCAATAAATTAAACGAGTCAGTTCATTTCTAACTCTACATTTAGTAACTCGATTTCCGAAAATCCTGAAAATGAAAATTGGATTGGTGATTATTTGCTTATTTATATTGTACATTCATCAGCGTGTATTTGCTTCAGAAAAAGGTAATAGTGCATATTTAGATTATTTCCATAAGTACAGCTAATCACTTTTTCAACAGTTGACAATGGTACTCATTTCGAAGGAGATATCGACAGCCCAGATGCAGGGAACATAGCTGAAACAGTAAAAAATGTTTTTTTGATACTGTTAATCGTTCTGGCTTTTGTTATGATGATGTATTTAATATGGATAATTTTTTTACACAGACTGATAAATTGACGTTGTTAATTTAACAAAATTTGATTATATAATTTATAGTATTGCAACGGTTTAGAAATAAAGACTTTAATTTTCGATGCACATTTACTATAGTATTGGTTTACTGTACCTATGTGATTGGCGTATTATAATAATATTGTGTTTTATTCAGTTATTTGCTAGTAAGTCAAATGAAGTGATAAATACAAAACGGAAAGGTTTTAAAAAACATTTTTTGAGTAAAGTATAATTTAGAAAAGCTTCTTTTCGGTGATTGAATGTAGTATCTTTCCAAAAATAATTCTGAATATCAAGTGAATACTGTTATCTTGATAATTGTTTAAACACTTAATTAAAATTAGTGTAAAATTATTTTCAATTGAACTGAAATTAGTAAAACATATTTTTTGAAAATTTATTACATAGGAATGGTTTTTCAAGATGACATCTATCACATGCAAACAAAGGGATATAATTTCGGTCAACTGTTGTTGTTTTGTTCGGTAGAAACAAATTCATAAAACCAAAGGATATCCTTTCCAGTATAAGGTTTGGCTTTAAAGTAAAAGGTAGAAGTATAAGAATTTCATCCATACCGTATTCATTATGATTACCTTATACTTGCAAAGATTTACTTCTCTTATAGGTGTTGCAAACTGCTATATTTTCTGTGTTTTAACAAGTTTCACGTTCTCCCACAAAGCTTTTTCTGTATGTCCTGTAATTTTGGAAAAGTACAAGTGCTAAAAATCAAAAAGCACAAGGACGAAACGATTGAAATTGTAACAAAAAAATATGAGAGGACATATGGTACAACTATGGATGGATAAGAAGGATTAAAACAGTCAACAATAAGAAACAAGACTGAAAAAAACAGGAAATGAGTCGATCAGATTACGCGATTGAAAAGAAAGCTATTAAAGTAATGGAATGTGATACCACTACTGCGATTAGAAGAATTACAAATTGGTAATTCTGACAAAATTGTATATTATACATCAATTGGTTGTGAAGTGTGTCATTATTGCCTTAGCACCAGTGCGTAGGCAATAATGGACTTCTAACCATGGTGTATACTACTATTTTTTCCACTACTAGCCAAATTTTAGCCAAAAATAAAAAATAAACATTTTTCTTGTAAAAATCAAGTAGCACAGGAATGCAAATAAATTAAAAAGCATTAGAAGCTACATACGTTGATAAACCAACTGCACTAAACACTTGTGTGGCATATTTCACTTTCATTTTCTAAAAATTATTCAGAGTAATATGTAAGTTAGTTGATTTAGGAGTCAATCGCAGCGGTTTAGATTTGTCAGACATGTAGAAATTTTTAATGTCTTTCTATGATGATTTTTTGTTATTAAAGATTATATCATATTTAATCAAGTTATTTTGCACCGACTTCAATAAATAGGAGACATCGAAGAAATAATAGATTTTCTTATCGTTTACGAGAAGGTATGGATTTTCAGTGATACATCTATTCTTTTAATTAGGTTTCGAAAATTTTACTAATACAGTATGTCCCAAGTTTTAGTTATGATGTCATCGACTTTTTTTAAAATGGTAACTATCATTTTTTTATAACTATTCTTAAAGGGTACATCAAGGTATACATGGGTGTCAAATTTTAAATTTTATTCCTTATCGTTTAAATGACATTTAACAAATATACCCTAACCGTAACCAAAACTCATTTTGAAAATTTCTAATTACTTTGACGGGAATTAGCCTACACTCCTCTCTTATTCGCTCTTTTAAATTCTCAATATTTGCTGATTTGGTTTTAAAAACTTTGCTTCTTAAGTATCCCCATAAGAAATAGTCTATAGGTGTTAAATCCGGAGACATGGGTAGCCATTCGAAAGGTCCTTTTTTTGTCAAGCCATTGGCCTGGAAACACATTGTTACGTGTTAAATGATAAATTATTTATGTGAAAAAGCGCTTTCAATAAGCTCCTATAATTGGCAACCAAACTCTCAAAACGCGAACAAGTTTTAAATCCGAGTCGTCGGCGCACGACTGGTTTATCGTGAAATTTTCGATTAACATTGGGTATTTTCCAAAAGCCACAGGTGTAATCAGTTATTGCAACGGAAAAACAATTTAATTGTTTTAAATATTACCAATATAACTTGCAGGCGTTTATAATTTTCTTAAAATAACCACCCTGGTAAGCAATTATCTTGTAGTAATCAACTGGGAATAATTTTTCTTTCTTTTTAGTATTTTTCCTCTTTATTCGTATCTCGCATTTTTGGTCAACGCATTTGTTTTGGAGTCTGTATCGATAACCGGAAGAGACGTTGGTTCATTATTGGTGTTCCGCTAATTGACTCGATTATAATTGGGAATTGCAACCTTTGTTTTTGTTGCGCCAAAGAACTAAGACATCTAGAAGGGGTTCATGTGTCCTTCTATTTAACCAACAACAATTACGAGGAATTAATTTTGTGGATGGTCCAAATCATACCAGAGATCCTTTTTATTCGGAATCACAAGAAGATTAAAAGGTCAGACCTCTAATTTTTCTTAATTTTTATGCGCGTTGACATTGCCATTATCACACTAAACGTAAAAATTTTTAACACTATTTAATACAACGCGAATCTATCTTTAGATTCATTATGTAAATTATTTGTTGGCGTTGGTTACTGTAATAGTTATCCTTTTGGTGTAATTCGAAATTAAATTTAACCATATTGTTCATATATATGTTTAATCATAAGATCACCCTGCGATTATAGTAATCTATACTAATGTTATTTTTTTTCTTATTGATCTGTTTATGCAAAATATACGTGTCGTTACTTATGCACAGTATTTTCTTAAATTTCTCTTATATAATTAGGAAGCGTGACGTAAGTTGGCTAACCTACAATCTTTTTCTGCGTAATTTTTAGCCTGGCGCCCAATTCAACTAATTTCTACAAGTTGCGTATTGCTGACCGCACGCCACTCACCGACTGAAGGCATTTTATTTTCTTTAACTTCCTAAACGTAACAACATGATCCACCAACAATCCCTGCTCAAACATTAACTTTTTCTGGATGCTGAGTGAGTCCTTCCCTCATCGAGTATGGGATGTGGTCTGCTCAATAACGATAATTTTGACGATTTACCCAATTATTTAACATGAACGTTGTTTCATTAGAAAATGTGATGTTTTCTATGGTTACAACATTTCTGTCTAGTAGATCCATATCATTTGTTAGCAAAACTTGAGCTTTCTATCCGAATCACCTTCAGTGAGTACCTGAAGGATTGTTATTCTGCAAAGATGAATCTTTGATCTTAATTGAGCACACTTTGACGATAGTTACTTGTTTTTCATTCTATCTTTGCGAAATAGTTTTTCAATTTGGCTTACGATACTTTGCGATATGGGTGGTAAATCAGGATACTTCTCTGTTGTAAATGCATAACTTCATTTTGCGTTCTTGTCCTATCTCCGTAGCCAATCATCCTAAAAACATCAATTTTGTGGGTTTTAATTAAATACGGCATTTTGGTCAATTTTTCGAAAAAAAAACAGTAAACAACAAACTACAATGTCAACAGTGAAAAAACGCTGCAACTGCGCTAAAATAAATAAAATCGACACCAAAGTAATTCATTATACGACGATTTTTAAGTTCATATTTTGTACATGTGTAAAATGTATGTAAATTATAGTATCGGGCAGCGCGGTGCAAACATTTCTCGTAAAATGACAGCAGCTGATTACATTTAGTATTAAGACAACGTTAAAAATTCTACGATTTTGTTCAAATTTTGGGATTTTCAAAAACAATACTTACCTTTGCAACTAAAACACATTCGTCATAAAAATCAAACGTTATTGCATTGATAACTATCAAACGACAAGGAATAAAAATTTTAAATTTGGCACCCATGTATACCTTGTTATACTCTAAGAGTAGTTATAAAAAATTATAGTTCTCATAACTAAAATAAAAAATATATTTGCTTAACAATTGTTTGTTAAGATCTATGAACGAGTTGTTAATATGGTATCTACTTTGTGAGTGTCATGGGACTGAGCGGTCTAAATAAAATTAATTTACTTAGCTGGATACTGGCAGAATTTCAGCTGCTACTTCATATAATTTGCTACACAACAGAGTGGACTATCTATGGTTGCTATTCAAAATCAATTTTTAAACACTTTTTACATAAAAATACACTGGTTTAATGACCTAATTAATTCACCGATATCAGCGACGTGTACTCAATCAGATAACTGGTTCAATTAATATCAGGGAAGGTAACTTTAATTTTATTTTTATGCAAACTTAACAGTAGTATTATAGGTAGTTATTTTTTTATTAATATTTTTTTCTTTTATTTAGTAGTAGACTAGTTTGGGGTTGAACGTAGAAGTAAATGAAATTCAATAAACCGTTTCGAATTAATAATAATAATAATGAAAGGTTTTAGGCGTGAAAAAATAATATGTATAAGCGAATGAAAGTGAACAAATATACAACCAACTAGCAGTAGCAGGTTTTTGAAAAGAATTTTCAAATAAGGGATGAATTTATTGTGCGTCAAAATTTTAATAAATAGTTCTATCACACAAATAAATTCGTTTAACATATTATAGATTTTGGGTCGAAAAATGAAAAATATGTAAATGTTTACTGAAATTCAACCCAACCTCAGTTTGAAATGGTGTTTACCATTATATGATCGTCAACATCTTTTGTTGTAAATTTAAAAAGATTTAATATTATCCACAGGTAAGAGATGTCTTTTGATGTGAAAATTATAATCGGTTTTATGCAAAAATATTTTATCAGTACATGATGAAATCTGCTGTAAATAATCTTTTAACCACATATCTATACAAGAATAAAGAATGACGTTATAATATGAACTGATGGTTTGGAAACCGCAAATTTGCCCTTAATGCTGAAAAAAATCGAACAATATATTTAGAGTTATTTCGCTACTTCTATCACGTTGTATTACGCTATAAATCTGAACAAGTGATATATTAAGTATGCAGGGGAAAGCGACCTTAGAAATATATTTATGACTTTGGAAATAGTTTTCTTTCCCAAAGGCGATCTCCCAGTGACCGGAATATTATAAAATACAAAACGTTTCATAAATATTTCATTTTTAAAATTTCACTTCCTCTTTTAAATATTCTGTTGAATTAAAATATTACAAATTGTTAGTGTTTATATTAAGAAAATGTGTAAGTGCTTTTATTTGATTAATTATATGAAATGTTCAAATCACTAAGTAGAATAATGGGCAACGTTGATGATACTTAACTTGATACTCGAAACCTTCCGGAAGTTTGTTACGCACTCTTAAAGAATCCACAAATATCGTACACCAATTTAATTAATTTTCTGCTTCTGCTAATTTTAAGATTCGCAAATCTAACAAAACATTGAATGTTTATAAAACCCATTCTTTAATTCTACGTTACTTACATTAATGGATATTCATTTGAAGCTGATATTTATTTGTAGTATTTTCTGATTCAGGTTTGTAATAAATTAAAATTTATTTTTGTTGCTCGAAGTAGTGATTGAGTAAGTGGTTTTTATTATTATCGCGTTATCGTTATATGAAGATTTATAGAAACTTACGGTTAATACTTATCAATTCAGTATTTATATTATGCCTGTTACGAGAAATTAAAGTAGGCTAAAATTAATTACTGTTATCTATGGTAGCACAAATATTATACAGTTATAATCAACAATATCGTGTTTTGTTGTCTATTTTACACAAATATTGGCAACCAAATTGTCTAACTGACACATATAACGAGTAATCGTGAAAGTCAATGCGACAAGTTTTTATCAATCAACCTACGTGTACGAACAGTAGCATCTTTCGTAACACTAATTGGAACGTTTGACATCAATAGTTTCAAAGTTTATAACTTATGTAAGACTCTGGGACAATCACGCTAAAATCGAAGATATGCTGTAAGAGAAAGCACCATCGAATATGCTGCATGCGGAAATTTTCAACTAAAAAAAATTGAGTAGCAAATTATTTTAATTAGAGCAAGGCGTTAAATTATTGCGACTTCTTCTCAAGTACACTCGGCTAGCCTTGCTCGTCGGTAGGCGTCATAGGTTGAAGGAAAACAAGTAATCGTACACGAAAGGAGGTTTTAATTAATTAATTATCCTTATTTCGAATTATGAATAATTCTGGTGAGGCGCCACTGACAAGCCATCGGTTTGAACCAGAGATCCCAGATAGTTGTAAAATTCGTACGCTAAATTAAAACAACAAGAATCCACACGTAAAAAATAGAGTGCACATAACGAAATCACAGTTTTCAATTCGGTGAAATTGACTCGCTATAATCTTAACGCCGCAATGTGCGTAAATCTAAACTTTTACAGAATTTAGCGTAAAATAGGGTTGCACAAAGTCAGGGAAAATTGTAGTTTACGGAAGGCTGAAATGAAGTAAACACTCCAAAGTCCAAACTTGTGTCTGTTGCATGACCGCTGAACGTTCGAATCCAAATCGTCTTGGCACGAAA
The DNA here is from genome assembly GCA_030710515.1 of Abscondita cerata. Classification (NCBI taxonomy): domain Eukaryota; kingdom Metazoa; phylum Arthropoda; class Insecta; order Coleoptera; family Lampyridae; genus Abscondita; species Abscondita cerata. The sequence goes on along the minus strand of JALBCR010002830.1, from coordinate 73,120 downwards.
TTGCTTTTATTTTTATCTTCGGCAAAGCACGGCATTAGTAAACTCTAATTAAAAACTAGTGATTAGTTTACTCTTAGAAATTTGTCTAAAACGGAAAAGAAAAAATATCAGTAACATCGCTGCTTACAAATGGATGATAAAAACTTACGGTATTTAACCGGGAAGAAACGAAAACCTTTACCAATCATAAAGTGAATCGGTCTAGAAAATCATTACAACCTAAAATAAACGACTGATTACCTTAAGAAATAGGAGAATATGTCAGATTAAAATTACCCGCATGTTACAAGCCTCAGAGACTAGATATAATTCGATCGAACACCACGAGAGGTAGAAATAGAAATGGCTAAGTATCCGATCCCCTACCACAAATTATGGCGTGACGTTGAATCAATGAGAAACGTATACTTAATACTTTAGTATACTAAATGCTCAATGAAATCCTTTATATCATATGTAAGCCAAGAAAGAGAGATGTGACTTGCGCTTTACTGCGCAAACGCGAATATAAAAATGTGTAAGGAATTTTTAACGTAACTTTACTAAATTTAACATCTAATGCTAAAACATGGAAACTTTGGTAGAAGTACTACATTTCATTGGTTTTTCAATAAGACTAATTTACGATATTTTTGTCTAATATAGTCATCACATTCGGAGATTTTTCTACCTTCATAATCAACTCTGTGATTGTCTAGTACTTCAACTAGTTCGACTTGCAATGAAAATCCATTTAGTGTATTAAATGCAATGTCAATTTTGCGAAGTACTAAATTTATAAGGTAGTTAGTGAATTTTGATGTTAAAGCAAGTGCTGTCAGAATTTCTTAACGACCTCGTTTACTAAGCACATTAACCTACTTCGCATGTATAAAACGAAGTAAGTACAACAACAGAAATCAGTTCAGTTCAGTTCGAACCTACCTTCAAAGTACAAACTCAGTTTAGACCAGTGCAGTTACAACCGAATAATTAAAGCATCAGAGAAGCCAACAGGTCAAAAATCAGCCAGATAGTCACCGCACCAGCACCAGGTAAAGACCGGCTGATGTTTAAATCCATAGGTCCAATTCATTCCGGGCCGCCGTATTTAGCGCGATACATAGTACCACGGTATCAGGTGACATCGCACCGCACATAGTACGCTAATTACTACATGCTGACCTACAACGTTTCCATTTATAATTATAATTAGTATAATTCGATCACGCTATGTCTAATAATAAACGCTACATCAAAACCAACTCGTCCAAATTCTTTTCTCTGATTCAACCCGGCGTCTAGAGTATACACAATAAACGCTACAGTCTTTTATAAACAGATATAAATTAGAACGCGTTTGTATTGTTATTGAACCTTCCTCTAGCACGAACAAGAAAACAAAGTTTCCAAGTAGTCTTGAGACAATTTAAAAGTTAATAAATATTTTAATCCCAATCCAGATTTAAAATCAAGATGATCTTAAATGCCTAACAATTATGTTTACTAGTACATCACAAATATGCTAATGTCAAAGTACATATAACACTTTACAATAATTGATTTTATTTAAAATTGCATTCCATTAAGTTTAATACAGCCATCCATAATTGAATAAGAATAATAAGCATGTCTTTTTAAATACAATTACGCTAGACAATGTTTGTAAAAAACTAGATTCAGTTTTAAATTCTCCAGCACTTCTTCCTTTACCTACAAATTAAATAAATAAAAACAAAAATATTTTCTCAAATTAAGTACCTATAAAAGGATATTGAGCACCATTAAATATTGTAGCATGTACGAGGTGTGTTTTTAAAGTAAGTACCGTTTTGCAATAAAAAATAACAAATAAATATTTTTCAACAAATTTTTTTTATTTGAAGGAATATACTTTACTCTACTTTTCTACATAATTTCCACTAATATTAAAGCACTTATCGTATCGTCGGACCAGCTTTTGTATTTCATTGTCAAAGAAGGACGCCGCCTGCGTCGGACACAATTTTATAAAGAACACTTCTTGAGACACCAGAAACCGTTCAGATAAGGACGAAATCGTGAATCGTCTAATCTCTTTCACTTTAGACTCTACTTTTTGAATGAAGTCATCGGTAATGACTGAAGGTCGCCCACTTTGTTCTTCATCATAAATGTTTGTGCAGCCATCTTTAAATGTCCTCACTCTTTCCGCACCATTCCATCACTCATAATGCTTTTACCATAAACATCACTGATTTGGCAATGAATGTCAACTAATTTAAAGCCTTTAGCGCTGAGAAAACGAATTACAGCACGCACTTCACAATCGGCGGGATTCTCAATAGTCGGCGGCATTTTACAATCACGTAAACAGATGTAGACTTAAACGGAAGATTCCGTAGTGGCGTCCGTGGCTTCCCAACAAATGTAGCTACACGACGCGTATGCGCTAAACCGAGACCGCAGCGCTGCGGCGGCAAAAATTGAAAACGGTACTTACTTTAAAAACACGCCTCGTATATTAGTCCGACATAATATAATGTAATCTTACAATACAACGTCTGTATGGTTCCACTTCTTGTTTTTCATAAGCAATTCCACGTGCTAGAAATTTATTGGTAAACCCATTCTGTTAAATCCAATTAAGATTTTTTTAAAAATTGGGTGTATGTGAAAATTGAATACCATCAAGATCCTAAAAACAACTTTTATATAAATTTTCTTAACTGTGTTGTTTTTCTACCTATTATCCAATATTTCTTATTTTTCCTATTGAAATATTAAAATTAATACTGCAAAAAGTTTGTACCAAATAACATTTAAACCGCATTTCATATTTTTAACTTAAAACATTCTTGTTCTCTTTTTAGTAAGAGATCGACAAGTGTTTTTAATTTTTTAATTTCTATACAGCAACTGTTGATAGTTAAACGTGTTTTTGCAGATTTTTTATTGCTTCTCTTTTTTCCCTCAAGCTGAATTAACATTCAATATTAGTTTCTTTTGGTTGCTGACAAATGCAAGTATGCATCCTTAAAAATAAAAAATACAACTAAGGATAGGATAACATAACTTACCTGTTGTAGCATTTTATTAAGTTACATTTGATAAGGTAGGATTACTAAATTACATACAACCTGGTACATTTCAAAAAAGTAGCAAACACATGTTTGAATGGCTCGATGCCTTTAATTCGATAGGTACACTCATGAAATTTAAAACTTGGACACCACAATTTCTGTAAACAAAAGTTTGCACATTGTGAAACGGGCTTAAGGGTATCATTTACAATTCTAACAACAGGTAGTCTCAGCAGGGGTTATCTTATAGAAGGACTGTAGAATAAATCATTACACTAAGCATGTTTTAGAAAATAGGTAATTTACGTTGCTTACTTAATTTTTTCTTTAAAGAATATATTTGCAGGTATCGCTAATTAAACACCATAGCTCGATTAATTATCGAATCAAAATTTTGTTTAGAAAATGTTTACAAAATAAAATTAGAAATAATTTTGATTTAAAAAACGTCTACAAGCAATAACTTTTAAATTAAATCAAAAACTAAACATGGTTATTTGGGTTGACTGATTATTACTTATTTTTAAATAAACATTTCCTAAACAAAATTTTGATTCGATAATTAATCGAGCTATGGTGTTTAATTAGCGATACCTTCAAATATATTCTTTAAAGAAAAAAATAAGTAAGCAACGTAAATTACCTATTTTCTAAAACGTGCTTAGTGTAATGCTTCATTCTACAGTCGCTTCTATAAGATAACCTCTACTGAGACTACCTGCTGTTAGAATTGTAAATGATACCCTTAAGCCCGCTTCACAATGTGCAAACTTTTGTTTACAGAAATTGTGGTGTCCAACTTTTAAATTTCATCAGTGTACATAAATATGATATAGCTTTAGTTTGAAGACATAGTCAGTGGCGGACTGGAAACAAAAGGCTGACCGAGAAAATGTATGTAAATTTAGAAAAATTTTATTTTTGTTTGCAAATACAAAAGCTAGACAATAAAGCGAACACTAACGAAGAATTATCTTGGTGGCTCAGTCCATGTACATTGGGCATAGTGCCATGATTTTACAGATCATAGCAATCCATTTTCACCAAATTCCACATACTATTAAATGTTCACTAGCTCTACAATTTACCTGCTGTTACAAGTACTCTTTAAGAAGTTAAATAATCGGTCAAATTTTAAAGATTAGAACTCCACGGTAAGTGGAAATGATAATTTTTCTAAAAAACTTGATAAATAGCAATATTAATTTTTTAGGTTATGATATTAGAAACAGCAGAGAACATTCAAACTCGGGTGCGCTTGCGCAGTTTAACTTTGGGAACATATACCCATCGCATTTTCTTGGCTTATGCCTCTATCTCTATACCTGAAGTATAAAAGTATTAAGTATATGATGAGAAAGTTAATCGAACCGCCATCTATTGGCGCCCGAAAGAAACACGAAAGAACATTTAATGTTGAATATGCAAATAAAACCAGTAACAAAGGTCCTTTAGGAGATAAGACGAGATGACTACAACTTCGTTAACCTTTCTTTGTCAACAGTACCGGAATTCATTTACTAAGCTATCTATATAAAGGTTGCTCGGTTACAGATCCTCGAGCTTAAGTACACCAACTATAGGAGTATTAAACATTATCATTAAAACACATAGGACAAAGTATTAACGATTCAAAAAGACATTGGACAAGTAACGAAGTAGAAATACACCCATGCAAAGAAACTGTAATTAAAGAAACTCAAATGTATGCTATCCTAAACACGAGGCGGCATAAATTAAAGACGCTTACCTACAAAAATGGTAGAGCAAAACCAAATCTAACGCAAACTCTAAATTAATCTGACATTTATATTCATTCTCATAATGCAGATAGTTAAAATACATTTTGATTGGTTTATTACAATGTAGTGATACCAGCTTCAGGTAGGTATTTGTCGGAGAAATTAGATTTGCTTAGATTGTATAAACATTTATTAATTCCCAAACAAAATAAATACAATTAAAAAAAAATTAAATCATTGTTCTCTGGTGGAATGCGGCCTAAACGGTAGCAACCCGCCTAGAATGGGAGCAAAAACTGTAGGCCAGAAGTCGAGGTTGTTATCTGCTTTAACGTCGCTTATGTTCGGCGTTGACTCGGCTCCGGCTAGGCGTTGTAGTTGACAATATAACGGGCGCTGTAATACAGATTACGAAGTTCTGATCTTTTTGTTTATTTAGTGAACCACATAGAAATTAATAAACAGGTAAATATAAAATTACATTTGTGTTTAACATTAATAATTTCCCTAAATGGTTGTAGGTAAGTTAAACGGGATTTAAGTACGGCGGTAAGTTTTGTGATAATGACGAAAAAACAAGGTACACGCTTCCAATTTATTAAAATCGTACGAAGACCGACAATGCATAATTATGACAGATATTTACACTCGGTTTAATTGCAAAGCATGTAACGGTTGTTGTTAACAAAATAACAAAAATTCGGCTCGATGTAGCGCACTAAATTCGTGGAACATAAAAATATTTGTAGTAGTTAGAGCAGCAGCTTTGTCGCAGAGTTGAGTAGATTCCTGAATACCTATAAGAAACTAGACTGCTGGTCTAACAAGGTGCCACCTGCTGGATAAAAAAAATATAACCGACCAACAGGAGATCAACAGGTTTTACTTAAAATCTAATATGCTAAACCGAACACAAACCAGAGAGAGAGAAGAGAGAGAGAGAGAGAGAAAGAGAGAGAAAGAGAGAGAGAGACAAACAATTCATTACAACAAACACATTTTAAAATATTTGGAGAACGTGACAGAAATAAAGAGACTGTCGTATATAGTTACGTGCGTTAGCAGCAGCCTCGCTTACAATAAATAAGGTTCACAATTAATGTGTCGAATTTCAGGTAAGCTTTAATTTAGCTCGAGTTAAAATTATTATTCAAATTGAGAATTGGCTGTTCTTAAGGCTCTGCGTACACATATCACTTACACACTAAATTTAAATTAGAATAAAAGGGTAAGTACCTCCCGCAAACCCAAAAGGCTTTTTGTTGTCCGCGACAACCGCTTTAAATAAAGCGCCCCAGCCCTTATTAAATTAATTAAAAACAAACGTTCGGTTGAGGAGTGTACACTGATAAAATTACTTAAATATTAACTATATTAAATTAGCAACATGCGCGCCAAATACGACTTTCGTCGCAACATATTACTCGCGACACATGTTTTAAGACGGCATACGTCCTAAATTTGGAAAATAAAACCGTAACAAGCAATTATAATTTCGTTAACACGGTGAGTTTTTATAGTGAATTGAATGCGTAATTTTATTGTTGGTTTTGAAGTATTACAGCGGCGCTCCGCAAGATAGACACCCCACGTAATGGCAACTGGACTAAGGAATGCAGTTGTCTTGCTGAAAATACTCTCCACATTCTAGTTGCGGTGGTGGTTTCCAACTTTTTCGCAAAATAGGCACTCTATCTTCCTCTTGATTTTTAGAGCAGTGCGATGTTCTGATCTTTTTCGCCGAATAGTAACTTTACGTACTCAGATCAAACGGGGTTGGACAATATAGATTTCGTTAAAAGACAACTCTCTACGTTCCCTACACTCTTCGGGGTTTTACAATCCTTGCGCTGAATAGTGACTCTAAGGTCGAATTGTAGGTGTGCGGTAAAATAAAATTTATATAATTTGGGGTAATGTTTTAGCTGAGATCCCGCTAGGGTAGAAACCCTTACGTTCACGTCGTCTGGCACGGCGGAATAAAAAATAAAATAAAATTCAGAAAAATCAAACAAAAATAAAAATGGACGGATTGTTAAAAAAATTAAAATAAAACAAAATTTTAAAAATAAATTAAAATCACATTGAGTTTTGGACGGTTGCGGAAAATGTTCGAGGTATGTTGGTTTTGAGATCAGGGGGTTTGCGCTTTTATACCCTGTAACTATAGCGTTGTGACGTCAAAAGAAGTTTTGTTAAAATTATTTATCAGAAAATATAATGAAATCGACGGTTTTCTTACAACAACGAATTAAATTCCATAACGCAGTTTCTTTTAGGGAGGTAGTACTACACCAAATGACTGTTACAACGGAAAAGAAAGAACCTGACCGTTTTAATTATAATTTTGCATGTGATGTTTTTAACTATCGAAAACGTGGCGAAAGTGAACAGAGCCGGCTTCAGAATCGCGTCGCGTACTTAGGTAAATATTACAATTAAAAATGCAAATTCTAATGAGCGTGAATTTTTATGGTAACACGCCTGCTCTGGTTTATTTGCGGAAGTTCAAATTACAAAAAACCTAAATAGAAAAGGCAAAGTTTAAAATTCAAAAAACACATTTAAAAAAAATAATATCCATATGTACAACGTTCAAACGACAAATATGCAAAGGTCAAATTTGGAAGAGACAATCTAAAGGGTAAAAGTAAAGAGCAAAGTTGTAACGCCATAGTTCAAAAGCTAAGTTCAAAAGAAACAGTTTAAAGGGTCAACCTAAGAAAGAAAAATTTCTAAGAAAATGAATAAAGCGTACATTCAAAGGATAATTTTAAAACAAATTTTAAAAGAAAGAAATCAAAAGACATTCTTTATAGAGCAAAATTAAATAAATGAAAAAGAAAATTTTGTTAATAGAAGGAAAATAATAGGCTCATTGATTTAATATCAGAAAATACAATAACTAATGTAATATCAGAAGACGAAAACAAAATAATAAAAACAGAATAAAGTTTTTAAAAGGAGAATAAAGCAATCAAAACGATAAAACTTTGGCACAAGTATTACTACCGATTTTGGTGATGGAAAAACGACGCTTGATAAAAGATGTTTTATTTACTGTGTACACACTACACCATTAACTCTCGATTGTAACCCATTCGCTTACTATTGAGTTGTAAAGCTTGTTTATACATTCACATTACATGTGTCAACGCAACGTATATCTAGAAAGAGTTTATTGGTTGTCATTTGGAAGGCTGTTTGCGCGACCTAGATATTAAAGATTAGTATGCAAAGCTAATAAACTTAAGCTGTTTCAACAGAAGGAACTCCCGAGCCAGTGATAAAAAATCATCACGATGTAGGTTTCTTTGGGGTTGTAGTAGATTTAGGTAGATGATTGCATAGTGTGATGCGTTGTATAATCCAGTCAATGTAAGATCACCTTGGAGTAGTGTAGTAGTGCCGTTTCTTTTTCACTTTTGGTAGGAAATTTGAATTTGAGGTGGAGGACACTTAATTTTCTTCGTTTTTGTCGGAGAGTGGAGGGGGCGTATGATTGGGGGCAATCGTAAGCGTTTGGTGACGGTCGGAGCCGCTTGGAATCCATCGGAGAAGAGATGATCGGAGCCATAGTGACCTGTGATCTCAATTGATATGTTTCGCGTCAACGACCTTGTACACAGATTCAAACTTGCTTTGAATTAACTTATATGAGAAATGTGGATTGTCAAACGCAATTATTTAAGTAATTGTTTGTTAAAATTTATATAGGGTAGATACTGTCATGTAGAGAAAGAATAATCAAAAGGCAGAGTTTGATAAATTTCACATTGTACAGGCTTAATGTTGGATACAATCCAATACAACAACTTGAAAAATAACCAAACTGTAAGTATATAAACTTTTGGTTTCAATGTGAAAATTTTTGATCTCCTATTTTCTTGATAGCCCGTCCGACATGTAGTCTGGTTCAAGCAACACATTTTGTTTGTTGTATTTGCTCACAATAAAATTGTAGAGTACCCAAAAATAAAAGCAAGTTAATATGCCATACCCTTTAGATCTTGTTGTAGGTACTTCGAAGTTCCCGGAAGCAAAATTTTAAAGTCTGAGCGCATTTGTTTAGAGTTCTCATAAGTTCTGATGATAGTATTGTAAGAGTTCTGATGGAAATTATAATAGTCAAAAGCGACCCGTTTAATAATTAAAAAGTTGTTTAATGTCAAATGTCGGTTACGATTGAACTGTTAGTAGTTACTTTTTAGATAATCTTATGGTTTTATTTTATTTTACGTATTAGAAAATCTAGAACTTATTGAAAGGCATTATTGGAACCATTCAAAACTAATTGAGCTTAATGTTAAATTTTTAGAAATTTTAATTTTTTTTTATATTTTTGAAAAAGTCAAAAATTTATTTTTATGTATCAGGAACTCTAATTCTAATTAATAGCTATCGTATGAGCTTCTTAAAAACTATTCAATCTTAAACTAAGGTGTGAAGTTAGTCATAGTACAACAATAAGTATCAGTTTATCTCCGTTTATGGCTAATCTGTTTATGGGCAAATTTGAAACCAATTTAAAAAATAGTTCTGATTATTTTCCTAGAATTTGGTTTAAGTGGATATCGACTCGTTCAAGGAAAACTGTACTAACTCATGTTTCATAGTTTTTTGATATAGCAAGTTGAAGTATTGATTGATCTCAAAAATCAAGGCTTCATGTACGTGCGAATGTTTTTCTACTCAAATAATGTGTTAGCTGTATTATTTCATTCCTACTTTTGGTAATTCAATTTCTTGTCTCTGTTTTTGAATGAGTTAGTACAATACTCGCCGGAAAAAAGTTTCTGAACTCGATTCTAACAGGAAGAGATTTAGATATTAAAATGAAATAGAATACCTGTGGTCAGATCCTGATGCTAAGAAAGAAGATGAAGAAAACACTGCACTGGGAGAATAGAGAATGACAATAAAAAAAGTTTATAAGTTTTTATGTTTATTTAAATTATCAAAAGTATTGTAGTTGACAAAATTGTGTATTAAAGTTTTTATTCCAGGTCTTCTTTATTTTCAGAACTTGAATTCTTTTTTATTTTCCGTCCTTTTGAATGTAGACTCCTATAAAATCCATGATACATGTCATGTATTTTACCGGTATCGCAGAGCCATAATAATCCAGTTAATTTCTTCTGATCTATTGGTAGAAGGTTTTTATACAATTTGTCTGAGAATTTATCAGTGCGAGCTGGTCGTCCTTTTTGCCTTTTTTTCAGATCACAAGCATTTGAATCTAAACAAAAATCGTACTTCAAGAAGACTACATTCGGTGTATTATAAAAAGTACTGATTTCTTTTATCTGGCTTACTTTAACAATGTGTTTTTCATTGTCTATCTTCCAACTTTGGGTGCTAGCACGGCTTTTGAAATCTAAGAAATCTTTTTGCGACATTTCCGTGACTTTGTATACTTTTCCAGTAGTTTTGGTCATTCGTATCAAAGTTACACATTGTTCTGGTACATACAATACACTCTGGAGTTTTTTTTTGCATTTTCAACCACAGCATGCATGTTGTCTCCCTGATTTTGGGTGTGACTTTTTTCTAAAAATTAGTGTGACAGTGATTTGGAAATGTAGCTGCATAAGCTAGCATGGAAAACACTATGTGGTTTCTGTTTTGCCCACCACAGTTATCAGAATATAAAATGAATGTTTTGATTCCTTTATTTTTTGCTTCTCTAAAAACTTCATCAAACAACTTGCAATTTCGTTTGCACCTCGTTTAGCAACTTATTTATGCCAGATGTAACAAAAGCCTTCAGTATTGCCTATATCGTATATAGTGAAGTTGTAAGTGGAATACTTATTTTTATAATAGAAATCGCAGACATTCGATTGGAGACTCAATAAAACTTTCTGGAGATGGAAACATGCAACACACGCAGTCTTATCATTCAAAGCAACTTTCTTGTCAATGTCTTTCATATTTCTAGCTTTTTTTTATTTTCTAAGTGACGTTTATAATTTTCTCTCAAGTTAGCCTTTTCAGTTTCATTGGCTAGGTTAAAGACTGAGCACACATCACACTGGTCTTTTTTAGCTTAAAAAAGTTGATGTTATATTCTGTGTTGAAAATGTCTCTGTATTGGCGAGGAGTAGCAAGCTGTCTAATGCCTTTTTCATCACCATAATATTCTGTGTAGAGTCTATACATTTTCTGAATGCTTAAACCTTCCTCAAGGTACATTCTCTTAGAATCTTTCCGAATATAATGGGAGGAAACTAAAGGAAACAATTCTATGTGCTTTCTCACACTGTCTGCAATGTCTGAAGTAAGTCTCTGTGGTCGTACATTATGTTTTCCACGTTTATCTGATTGTAAGACTCCACTATCTGTTATTTTAGCTAGGTTTGTATTTACCTAAGTCTGCGAAATAGCAAGCGTACTTAAAAACATGATTTTAAAACTTGTTTTTGTTCACCGTTGATCTGAAAATGATATTGTCCATATGTAGAACAAACGGCTAGGTTTTTTGGAATTATTCAAGTTTATATGGGAATCAATTAGACGTAGCAATGCGTTACACGCAGATAGCATATTTATAAGCATCCTTTTCATTTATATTTTTAGTGTCAGTTTGTTGATGTTGATAGCTTAGCTATCGAAACACGTGTTTGAGTATAGTTTTTGTGCAATTTTTGGTGTTTTCTTTTTTTGTTATATATTTTTGAAGGTTTACACCGACAGACCCCGCGACACAGTTAAGTCATTAAAAGATAATATTGTGGAAATTTGCTTCAATATAACCGCAAATACAATTTCAAATGTGCAACAAAACTTCTATGACCGATTGGGGCACTGCTTAGAAGAAAATAGACAGAATTTTGAACAGTTACTATAACAACAGCACTAGGCATGGCCTTCACTTCTGCATATCCATAAACAAATCGATCCTTTTCAGGACCACTAACACATTTATAGAATATAATTTTTACTACGATTTAATTAAAACTTAAAACAATAATTACCTTTAATAAAAATTGTATTTGAAATTACATTTTTTACAATTGTTACGGTTTTATTTTATAAACTGAGTAAAACGCGTGTCGAGAGCAATGTGTTAGATGGAATATAACTCTAGAAAAGGTATGTCGCGATAATACGTTGCGACGAAAGTCGTAATTGGCTCGCATTTTGCAAATTTTCGATTGGTTGAAAATAAATATCGAAAGAAAGGAACTCTAACTGCAGCGTCTATTTAACCAACAGAAAAACACCAAAAACTGAACCAAAAACTTTACTCGGACACGTGTTTCAACAGCTAAGCTGTCATCACAGCGATACCGAACAAAGTACATGTGAAGCGCATGTACATACGACATTAAACGGCTTTAATCTTTAGTTTTAAGTAAAACCCTATTCGGTGGTACACTCACCAACCGAAAAATCTTAATCGGCTCATTACGGGCTTGTGCGATTCAATTTTAACGGTTGTCGCAAAGTCAAAAGGTTTTTGGGTTTGCGGGAGGTACTACCCTGTTAGATGAGTTAGTTTAAGCGTCAGTGTCGTTGCATGTTCGACTAAATAAAGTTCCGTGTGTAAATGATATATGTACACCAAGTGTTCCTATCAGATAATCTGAAGCTTAACTGTAAATCCGGTTGCGTTATTTGTACAGATTGCTTGTGATTAAGCAAGATTATTACTGAATTACGTAACAACATCCGACAGTCTTTCTCCTTTCTCACTTGTTACGGTTCAAAATTTTCAAGTTGCGCATTGCAACAAAAATCAAATTTACCGCGCATTGAACCACATTTTCCTATTGTTGAATCAAAATTTCGGAGTTCTACTCAAAGCGGCAGGCCGACATCATAAAAAACTTTCTCTTGTTCTTGGGCGGTTGGCCGTGCTGTACGAAGCTAAAAACTACCTATAAAATTGCTATGTGGCTTCAATAAGTGCACAATAATTTAGTGTGAAAATATAATACGACCAATTTAAACCCGTAAGTGCTTTTCTTTGCTATTACTTTGGTTGATTTACGGGTTTTATTAATTGCTAATTACCACGTATAATTTAGCACGTGTTTGGACCTTATATCCTTCCCACAATTGACTGTCTGGATAATTCCTGGGGACGCTGGAACAAGCAATTAGAATCTCTTTTTGTGACACAAAACGTGCGTACGTTCGTGGTCGCCGGCCTCGGAGATACACGGCCAGATATACTGCAGCGTTTGGGGGTATCGCACGCGGTACGCCCACTCTTTACAAAGGCAACTTTTTGCTCCTGGATTTGGGTCTTCTATTCCTTCCCTAGCAAAATTATACAAATCTTTGGGTAGCTGTCAACTGGCAGTTTGTTAGCAAGGACCTTCCTTATCAGAACGTACAACAATATACAGCTAAGTTATCTTTTAGGAAACCAATTCATATGTGCATGCGTTCGAAACTTAAGTACACGCGACATCAAGCGGTTACACCTTTAGCATTTAAGACAATTGTTATTCGGGGTAGCCTCCATACACCCACACTATTTGTGGTTGGCACTAACTCCTTCAGAGTTTTGCAAGGTAAGCTGAAACAAAAGACTTTTTGGATTGGCGGATGCTGTTTTGGAACGTGTGTACTGTTAGTTTTTAAGTCAAGTTTCGTAATTACCAACCTTAATTTTTGTACGTTATCTCTCTCTTGGGGTTAATAAACGAAAAACTTAACTAAATTAGTACATTAAAAAATAGAAAGAAAGAAAAGCACTTGTCATATTCTAATACTGATTTTTTTTATTTTTAATTTATTAAGTCCAATACTTTGAGATATAGATTTTCACTTTGTTTATAAAAAAAATAAATTAATACATATTTGATCGCGTACTACGAGTAATTGGTTATTGCTAATGCGCGCAAGTTTTATGCGACAGACTAGATACTCCTAATATTTCAAATTGTATGTGCTATATTTATGTGTATTTTGCCTCTCTTAAATTTTGTGCTTGTTATAGCGTGTTAGACTCTATGTAAAACTAAGTGAATTCCTGTTGATCGGTTTTACTTCTCTCCGTTACCCAACAGGTAGCGCCAAGTTACTCAGCAGTTATTTCTTTTACTTCTTTAAGGACCTTCTCTATCTCACCGATTGTAGCCGGACACTGCTGTGCTAACGCATATAAATACGGGACTTTCCACAAATTTAGTACGCTACTTTGAGCTCAATATTTTAGTGTTCTTTTTTTTTCTAGGTTGCATAAGCTAGAGCCGTTATTTTATTTTTTTTATTTATTTATTATTATTTTTAAACTGCAACCGTTACACACTTCCCTGTTACTATAGAAATTTTGAATTGTCTGCCTTCCTTTTATGATTAATTATTGTGTCAATTTGTTCGATCTAGTGTATCTAGCATTAAGTAAAACCTTTTGATCTCCTGTTAATCGGTTTTATTTGTCTATTTTACTTAGCGGGTGGCGCCTTGTTAGGACAGCGGTTTAATTTCTTTTGACTTCATTAAGGACCCCCTCCCTTATTCTACTACGACGCCGGGAAGCTCCGGTTCTACCTAAATAACATATTTTCTACCAACCTAATACGCTACACTGATCCGTATTTCCTTTTATTCTTGTTTTTAGTTTTATCTAAAGCCGTCGTTTATTTGTAAACCTCAACCGTTACACAATAATTGTTCTTGGGTAGTTTGAAAATATCAATCTTGTTGTGTTGACTTCTAGATTGTAGTAAAACCTGAAATAGAAAATCACAAAATAACAAATTAAATAATTTTGCACAAAATTATTTGTTTTAATTATTTATAAAATTAAAAATCTTAACTGGTCATCTTTTAAAAATCTTTAATAATCTCATGAGTTTCAAATAGTAATTGTTTACGATCAAGAAGTTAACCGTCTAATTCTGGGTTAAACTTTACTTTGCTTATACTAAGTAAAGTCCTTAGGATTCTACCTTCTTTTTATCTGTTGAGACAAACTACTTGATCCATACTGATGAAATATATCTCTTACACATAACTCTAACGGTATTGACTTAAAATAAACTTTTATCTTTCGAATCCCTGCATTTTCTTAAAAGATGCAAGTATTATGTGTAATAGTTTGGACACAGGTCTACAATACAAGAAAAGAAACGGCTCATTTAACCTCAAATTCAGTACGAACAGGTTTTATAAAAAGTATTTGATTATTCTTACTCCAATAGCTATTATACAATGTGAAAGCAACTGAGCATTGATTAGAATTTTGTAAAATCACAAAATATTAAATACTTTATTTATAATATTTACATTTGAAGGAGTTTCTAACTTCTGTGACGTAATGATTTCGCAAATAATTGATTTATAGACCAATTTCTCCCTACAGTATAGGCAACCGTGTTTACACTAATGCGTTTGAATATGCATTCTTATATTGAACAGTTTTCTGGGAATTTTAGTTGTTTAGAATTGCTAGTTTAGGTGATTTCTATGCATTTGCAAAAGTTACAATTCATTTCCTTTTTACTGACGGCCGCAAAAGGTGTACATGGAAAATACTGTCTAAAAATTAAACAATTAGACATGTGTTTTGTAATATCGATTGAAGTAAAATCATCCCTTTCTAATTAAGGAATAAGTCTTCGCCTACAGTTCCTGTGTAAGTAACTTTTGTAACTTTTCTTGATTTTAATAAAATATTTGCTTTTACGGGTTCTATTAATTGCAGGCACTTTTTTTTCTTTTGGTCTTTTGGTGGGTTTTTCCATTTGGCTTCTTCTGCTGGTCATTGCAGACGTACTCCGTTTTAATTAGTCAGTAAATATTCAATTATGGTTATGCTGGCAAAGATAATAATCCGAAAATTATAAAATATCGAAGTGGATCTGATATCACACCACCGTTGGAATTTCAACCTACCATTGAAGCTTTTGTCGAGTCAAGGTCACCACTTAAGATAAGCCGTTTATCTAGTCTTTGTGAGCAGCCCAGGAACTATTATCAACAGAGTCTATTTTGGCTTTTCTGTTTTCTTGGTTGAATAATCAAATATTAGATTTAGATACGGGAGCTGTCACATCTGTCGAGTAACTGTCAAATACCAAAGACTTCCTAGTCACACGAGCTAAGTTAATTTTTTTATGCATGTCAGTTATAAATGTTGTCGAGTCCTATGTATAGGTACCGTGGTCGTGCGTTTAACAACGTACCTTTTTGATTAATTTTGTGCACTCTGAACCTATTTAAATAATTGGCCTAGGTCCGGTACTTGCCGTAATCGTTGTTAAGTACCTTTTGAACAATATTTATCACGTACATCACTTGCAGGGATTAATCGGTGTTACGACTGTCAAATACGATAACCTATTTGGGGCGGTTGTGGCTCTAATTTATATTCGTGTTTTCATTCGTTCTTGTGAATTATTATTATTTGATAACTATATTGTGCTATTCAGTCTAAATGATGTTATCTATTGTTTTTCTATGTGTTTCTCTGTGTGTTAATTGAACTCTAGTCGCTATAACAATATACATATTTCTATTTACGTACGGTTTGTTTCTGTTTCTACGAGTTCCTAGTGGCTCTAGATATTTCTTATATGTAATCCTAGGTCGCGCCTTATAAATTTTTGAGCAGTGTGGAGGTCTTCATTTCGAACGATTCGCAATCAACCCACGACCACTTCCGACTAAGAAGAGCTGCCGGCAGGTCATCTAGCACTGCTATATATTTATTTTAGTTTGTTTACAAATAAACCGTAACATTTCAATAAAATGTCGTAACGTATAGTGTATACAACAATCCCAAATGTTTATAGCAACAATAGATTAAATCAACTTTTTACTATTGTAATAGTTCTATGTTGCGTCTTGCCACTGTTGAGCTACCACAAGGAAATGTGCAACTAATAACGTTTTCCTTATTTCTAAGCAAACTTACATTTAGTAAATTAATAAGGTGCGAAAAAACAATGAAAGGTTACTAACTAAACTATAAAATTCTAAATAGTTCCAAAACCGGCATCTGAAAAGGTTTTCCGATTAGATTCATAACGAATAAAAGTTTTAAATGAATTCTGACGCTACTAAATTATTAACTTTATAAATTTCGCCGTTTGTCTTCGAAAAGCACAAAATCAAAAGAGTAATAAATCTTAACAAGTAACCTATTAGAAATTGTAAGACGAACGTTTTACCAGTAAAAAATTAAAGAATAAATGTAAGCAGGAAGCCTAAAAGCATAATCTAGGGTGGATTGAGTTTTTGTTTAAAAGCACTAGTTATATTTATGGCGTAGTAACTAAATGAATTAGAGAAGTAAATGAGGTAATCGTTTTTAAATTAAGAATAGAATGAAATTGGACGTAACCGAAAATTCTGTAGCTGAACTGACGAAATGCAGGTAGTCTCAACAGTATTAAAAAAAATTCAAAAACAATAATGAACCTCCGGAGGATTGTCAATTAATTTTAATTGGCTGTCTTTTTGAATTTTTAACTAAAGGCTGATAGTGAAAGTCTAAAGAACGATAACAAATTCTGACTTAATAAAAAATCGATTACGATCGCTTAAACTAAAATTTATTCTTTTTCCAAACCATACCTGAACTTCGTAGTGTAATTATGTTAATTTACTGAATTGTGACAAATCACAGTTCACGAAAGTTTAGGTAAGCTTACGTACGTAATCATTTAAGTTCGAAATGTTCTGTTTATACCAAAATGATCATCGATCGGTTTAAAAGGCTATTTTTGCTTTAAATGTAAAGTAAAATGCATTTATGGACGGATGCTCGACCCGTCCGCCAACGAGAATTCCCTGCGGCACTTGACGTAAGAGGTTCTAGAGTTCTTCACTGGGATAAGTACTCAGAAGTACATCATAAAAAATACAAAATATAATTTGTCAATGTTAACTTCTTTTATTGCAATTTCAACATCTTTAAATGTCAAAGTAATTTAAAGATGGATGTTTGACATCATAAAAAATTATATAACAGGTCCGAAGGTTAATTTTTTCTCCAGAAAATTTTCAGTTTAAAGGTGGTTTACAGTCATTCAACTTCTTTAATTACAGTAAAATTTTAATTAATTTCTTTAACGTAAACGAACATTTTTGTCTGACTTATCATTTTTCTAATTTACGCTGAACGCCAGTAAAGAATTGAACCTTAATAACGATTTTCTTATAATTTTCCGATAAGCTTTGCCAATTTAATTAGTTAGAACATGTTTCTAGTGCAAACAGGAGATGAGACCGTTAAACAGCGAAAGTCTTACTTGATTAAATAGCGGAACAAACTGGAACAATCGTACAGAATTAAAAAAAAAATATGTAACATTGAGTATATAATACAATGGAAAATTAAAAAATCTATTTATAGACGTTTATTGACATAAAAATTATTTCCCTTTATTCATACTTTCGCTTGCCACTCTCATTTCTCCTTATTTTCCGATTAGCTGTCTCTCATTAATTTTCCATTTTTGTAATAACCTTATTGTTTTTAAGATTTTTTTGTATTTTATTTAGCAAATACTTGTAAACCCAAACAAATACATCTTTCTGATTATTGAAACTTACGACGGCGCTAAACGACCACTGACTTTTTTTAAGTGTCAATTTACACTTACTAACTGTCAATTTTACACTTAGTGTTAACGTCTAATATATTTTCTTGTTACGCTACTGTGTTTGTGGTGGGGTTTTTAGTCAAGAATTGTTCGATTTTAGGAATAAGTGACAGTCTGTAATATGAACCTGTAATATGCAGTTGTTAAAAAACAAATAAAATAAATAAATAATGCTAAAAAGTATATAACTTACAGTCCACTCAATAAATAAATTAATACAATACTGAACATAGTCCAATCAAGCCGAATTATAAAAAAATAATTAATCAAAAAGTCCGTCAGTGGTACCAAGAAAATTACCACCAGCAGTAACAGTGATTTGCAGTAAATAGGGCAAGTACCATAATTATTATCCTTATAAATTAATATTCCCATTGAATTTATATCAATTGAATCAATTTGAACCATGGAAGAGTAACAAGATTAATAAATTGTTTAGCTTCAGTAGAGAATAATAATAATAATAATAATAATAATAAACGTCTTTATTCATCTCAAGGCGAAGTTCAGCTTAGTGGCAAAAATAACCACTATCTGATCTACCACTTAAACCTTGATTTAAAAGAGATAATGAACAAATTAACATTACATTCTACTTATACATATTATACTACAAAAAAATTGATTTCAGTTTGCAATAAAAAAAAGGAATATTACATACATACAAAATTATTACACATATTTTGCCCAAAATTGAAAATTCACTTCTCAGCTGACTGAAGTAAATAATTTTTCATTTGCCGTTTGAAACTAGACGAACTTAAATCCTTGAAGTGTTTAGGAACAGTATTATATAATTTATATATATTGTAACTAAATCCTCTCTCAAATAGAACAGTGTAATGGACCGGTGTAAGAAGTCCTCTATTTCGAATATTTAAATTGTGTACGTCTGTTCGAAATGATAGTCGTTCAAATAAATACGAAGGTTTTTATTTTGGAGGACATTGTGAAACAGACAAATGCTTTGAAGTAAGTAACGATTTTTCATATTTAACCAATTTACTTCAGATAGTTTGTGCGAGATACGATTATATTTGCGGATGCTAAAAATGTATTTAAGACAGGCATTTTGAACTCTTTGTATTCTATTTTGGTCAGAAACATCAATACACGGCCCATAAACTGGTTGACAATACGTAAATTGAGACAGCACAATCAAGTTACACAGTAGGATCTTCAATCTTTTAGATAATACATGTCGATGTGAATACAGCAACTTTAGGTTAGCGTATGCTGTTTTAATATATTTTGAAACCTGTTCTTTGTACCTAAAAGTATTATCCATGATTAATCCTAAATTTTTGCTTTATCCATTATCGGAAGCAGAGACCCGTTTAAATATAATTGTACAGAATCTTTGATAGCAGCTAAGTTTTTCTTGTTTCCAAATAAAAGAACCGAGGATTTCGATAGATTTAAAACTAGGCAGTGTTTCTCAGCAAAGGAAGAAATAGTTTTTAAATCACTATTAATAGATTTCATTGCAGATTGTAGATTATTTTCTGTAAACGAGTAAAACAGTTGTGTATCATCGGCATATATATAAACTTTACAATATTTAACGTGCAGATAAAAACTTGAAGTGTAAATTGTATATAAAAGAGGACCAAGCACAGACCCTTGAGGTACTCCAGACCGTATTATTGTGCATTGCGAAGTTTGCTCTCCCAAGCTGACACGTTGAGTACGATTATTTAAGTAACTCGCTAAAAGTAGTATAGCTTCTGGTTTTAATCCAAGATAATGTAAAATTGAAAGTAAAATGGAGTGATTAATTGTATCGAACGCTTTGCTAAAATCTAATAAAATTAAAATAGAAAGGTTACCAGAATCTCTCGATTGAAGCACATCATCTGAGACACTCAGCAAGGAAGTTGTTGTACTGTACCCAGGACGAAATCCTGACTGACAATCTGGTAGTAAGTTGTTCGTTAGGAGATAATCTTGCAGTTGTAACTTAAGTACCTTTTCAAGAATTTTAGAGAACGTAGGTAAGATTGAAATTGGTCTGAGATCATTAAATGATTTGGGACTGGAGCACTTTGGTATAGGAATTATTAAAGAATCTTTCCAAGCATTAGGAAATATATTTTCTATTATGCAACTATTAATTATATGAGTTATATATTTTAGGAGAAAGGGACAGCATAATTTTATCATTACAATATTAATTCTATCAAGTCCATGAGATGTAGATTTAATCTTATTTATAATTTCAGTTATAATCTCAACCGTAACAGCCTTAAAATAAAATAGATTGTTAATATTGTTTGCAGTGTGATTATTATAATAGTTAATTAAGTCAAGATTTGGTTCAAGCTGAAAAGGATTGTTGCTAAAAAAGTTGTTTAATTCATCAGCATTTTGAAGATGACTAGGAACGGCGTTATTACGTGATTTAGAAATCTGCAAATGTCTTAAGTGTTCCCAAGGAGATGTAGAGCAACGTAAAGTGTAGTCAAAATAAGCTTTTTTTTCTTTTTGAAATGTCAAGTTAGTTAAGTTCCTTAAAGACTTATAGTAAGTCCAATGTTCAGGTTTTTTAGTTTTTTAAATTTTGATTTAGCTTTGTTACGTAAACTCATCATCAGCTTTAAGTTCTCTGTGACCCACGGTAGATAAGGTTTTGTCAGCCGAACAGTTAGTATGGGCGCATGATGATCAAATAAAGCATTTAACATTTCACTAAAATATATAACTTTATTGTTGACGTCGTGAATCGAGAATAATCTGTGCCATTCCATTTTTTCTAAGTCATGCTGGAATTCAGTATGATTAAAATACTTAGTGAAATTTTGGATCATGTTTACTATTAATTTTTTTTAAACGTAAACGGCAAAACACAAGATCGTGATCCGATATGTCAACCTCTATTACACCTGATTGTTCGACAAGTGATCTTTCTAAAATAAAAATTAAATCGATAAGAGAGAAAGTGGTATCTGTTATTCTTGTCGGTTGTTCAATTAATTGGTGCAGGTTAAGTGCTTCCGTCATACAATTAAGGTACTGTACCGATGATCTGTTGATTTTAATAGATCAATATTAAAATCTCCTAGACATAGTACGTTGTTCGATATAGACATAGTATACGTAATAGAAGTTTCAAATTCATCAATAAAATATCTACAATTAGTTGATGGAGGTTTATAAACTACACCTATAACTAGACTTACAGAATTTAGTTTTACCGATAACCACATTTGCTCAATTGTAGAATTTGTATGTAAAACTTTGTATTTCAATGAGGTCGATATATAGAAACCTACACCACCGCCCCTAGAACCCCTATCTTTCCGTAAAATATATAACCATCTACATGTACGGCGTAATTACTAATTTCAGAAGTTAGCCAAGTTTCAGTGACAGCAAGAATGTCATATTGAAATTTGTAAAGAAGAAGTTTTAACGAATCGAAATCGCTTAAAATTGAACGGACATTAATATGTGCAACAAACATAGGTAATGATTGCAAACTAAAAATGAAATAAATTTATAAGACAACACCAAGTACTACAATAATAGAAAGTAATGTATATCGTTTATCACTGCGTGTGACGACAATTCCATTAGATTTTATTTACAATGTTTTAAATAATCAACGATAATATACACACGAAAGTGTAAAACGTAAATATAGCTTTATATAAATTTAATCTAAAGGACATATTTCACTACTAAAAGAATTAAATTAGAAATTACAAGTCAGACCGAAGTCGTTTCCAAGCGACTTATTACAACTAGTTTTATAATAGTAAAAAAAAATGTTAATTTGTAATTGGAATATTTTTAAATGATTTCATATCTTTAACTGACCAAACGTTGTTTCCCGATTTAACTTTAATGATACCACCATTCGACCAGACATTTCGATATCCGTATCTATTAGCACAGGAATTTAAAAGTTCATACCTTGTTTTTGTAAGGTCTTCTTTTACCACAATTTTTGTTTCAGAGAATTTTTCTTATTATTAAATAGATTTTCGCGATGTCGAAAATTATTAAACTTGATTAATACAGGACGTATTTTTCCCTCTTTTTACCAATACGGTGACAGCGATCTATGGAGCTTGGTGGAAGAATAATATCCAACTTATCTTTACATACTGAGATTATTTTCTCTTCTAAATTTTTGTTGTTTTCTTCTGTCAATCTGCAAATACGAAGATTGTTACGTCTACCGTATTGCTCTAAGCTATTGAGTTTTTCATCGTACATGCTTCTGATTTTATTAATTTTTTCTTCACATTTTTTTCAAGAGATTCAAACTTAGAGTTGAATTTGTTTATCACATTTTCAGTTATTTTAGACATGAACTGCTCGTCACTTAGTAGAGACATAATGGATTCTTTAATGATTTCTTTAATTTCGGCCTTATTATCACGAGTTAAACCCATCGTGTTAAACTCTTTTAATTATCACAACACTTTTAAATGTCCGATAGATTTATTAGAGAAACTCAAAGATATATTTTTAAATTAATTCGTCACAGCAGCTACAACGCGTTCACTCGTATGCACGCATAACTTGCATTATGAATATTAATAACAATGAAGTAGTAGAATTAGAGTTAGTCGTAGACACTTCGCCCAATGGACATAAGGTCGAATGGACACAACGCCGAAACTTGGACACAACGTCGAAATCGCTTGCTGGACACATTGCCGAAAAATGGACACAAAGCCGAAATCAGTAATTGGACATATCGTCGAAATTTGGACACAACGTCGAAAAGCAAAAGCTGACACCATGTAGATCGGATATTAATTAGAACAATTTTTTAAAGATAAAAATTGTAATAACTGTAACCTACCAACCAATATCGTTTAACCCCGATCACATGAAAACAACTTACATTAATTAAAACAAATTTACATAAAAAAAGTGTTTTTGAATACCCTACTTAAGATTAATCACTCTTAATACAAAAAACACGTCAGTTTTTGTTTTTCGACGTTGTGTCTAGATTCGACGATATGCCCAATTACTGATTTCGACGTTGTGTTCATTTTCGGTATTGTGTCCAGCAGGTGATTTCGGTGTTATGTCCAGTTTCGGCGTTATGTCCAATAATTTATTTCGACGTTGTGTCCAAGTTTCGGCGTTGTGTTCATTCAACGTTACGTCCGGATCGCATTAGAATGTAAGTTAAAGAAGTTTGAAGAATTCGAATGAGATGATTTCAATAATATTGAAACACAAATTAAAAGTTTGCCTCCTTCTGGCTCAAATGAGGAAGAAAGAAGAAGCTGTGAAAATGAATATTTTCAAATAGTTTCTAAAATAAAATATACCTATTCATGTGACGCAGAATATTTGGAAATGAAACATGATACGATATAGAATATTATTCTCGCATTAATCTTTTAAAACTATTATTTTTTATTTTCATGTATGTACATTTTATTGTTTTTATTAATTAAGTATTGTGTAATGTTCAGATATTAACTGATGAAGCTACGGCAAAACGTTTTAATTAAAACTAATTAAGAAATTATTAGCTGTTTCATTTTCAAATATTCTGCGTCAGATGAATAACTAAATTATCAGCTGTTAAAAACCAAAATCAATTTATAAAGTATACCTGTACAGAGTTTCTAAATGTTCAAAATATTTCAGTAGTTAGTCAGTCTTGCACCCCTAATTCTGACAATCCTGTGTTACCTCTTTTTGATGAAAAATTGGTTTTTTTTGTAAGCGCAGATGATTTTGGTCCGGTTATGCTCTTTTGAACTGAATTGGACTATAGTTATAACGAATTTCATTTCGATTGAATTGTACGTGTGTTCAAGGTGAAAGTTGGTGGAATATTGTTTTTAGTCATTTGATATTTTTCTTAATTCAGATTTATAAAGGATGTTATCGTCACGTTGGAGCAATTAGGTTGTTGTGGAAAATGCTGATTTCATATTTCTCACCAGTCGATTTCTTGGAATTCTCCTTCGCGTTTTGCGTGTAGTTTTGCTGGATCAATAGTTTCTTTGTTTTATTCTACGAATTACGGTCGGTGTGGCCGGCGTTATCAGTTAAATTAAGATATGTTTGTTTGAAAGAGAAATAACACACAGCTAGCGCCCACGGTCAAAAATTCTAGGTAAGCGGTTTCGTTTGTTAATTCTCAGAAAAGTGTAACGCAGTAAATTTTTTGTAACGTTAGTGGTGTGGAAAAAACCAATGAGAGGGGTGACGCTTTCTTAACGACTGTTAGTTTTTAGTTAGTTCTTAAGCAGACTCACGCCGAGCGACATGTAACCAAATTGTGCGGATTTATGTTGTTTAATTAAAATTAATACAACCGCCTAAGTATCGTTAAGCGCCGAATAATGTAAGTTTAAACGCAAACTTTTCGAGGGCGCGGGTGAAAATTACGTTTGATGTGTATCCACAAAAGGACCTCTCGTTCGTGGCCGTGAAAGAGAATAACGTTTGATTAATGTGAAAATTAAGTAACCGCTCTGCGGATGGTGAACAATCTCTTGAGCACACGAAGTTTTAATTAAGAAGCATGTGAGTTAAGGGCATGTTAGACGAGACTTCGGATTAAAACCTTTGGTTCCTGGTGGACGAATTTAGAAATAAATGAATCAGCTTTCGCATTTTGGAGTAGAAGAAAGAAGACAGTTAAAGTAAGTACTTTTCGTTTCTTCAGTGAAGGTCGCGTTGAACAAATTCGTGTGCGCGAATATAAATTAGGTAGGTCGCGGAAGTGGGTTAGATTGGAAAACATATTGTAATAAATTATTAGCGGTTCCATGTGTATGGACCCCATTTTGTAATGCATGATAGATTTAGGACTTTGGGCATTACCCCGTGTACTTATTTGTATTGTGAGAGAATTATTAATAGAGAGAACCGTTAGTGTGTTATTTTGCAAGTGTTCGCTTTTCTCTCTTGTTTTGAGTGAGCATTTGGCTAAACAAAGAAAAGATTAGGGTGGCGCCTGGCAACACCGATCGTGACTTAAGGGATGGACTTTAGCCTTCGAAAGGTGAGTGAGAGACAAATTTCTAACCCGCCCTATGCCGCTAGCTAACCGGCAAATTTGTTTGCCACAAATCTGGTTTTCCAAATTTCGTGGTGTAACACCTGTTCAAGTAAAACTACCTGTTACACAAATATGACAATTGGTTAGAATTTCGGGATTTGTTCAATGCCTTTGTAGAATGCAATGAGTCACTAAGTAACATACAAAAGTTTTATTACCTCCGTTCTTCATTAGAAAGGGAACCTTCTGAAATAATTAAATCTATTCAAGCGTCTTCGGAGAACTATAATGTTGCTTGGCAATTACTCAAGGATAGATACGAAAATAAACAATTCATAATTCATAATCATATTCATTCAATTTTTCAATTACTAAATATTAACAAAAAATCTCACTTTAAATTAAGGAAGTTGTATGAAGACGTTACAAAAATTTAAGATCACTAAAAATTTTAGGTGAAAATACAGATTCATGGGACAGATTAATAATTTATATTTTAACCAGTAAATTTGATTTAGTAACGCGACGGGAATGGGAATCTTTCCAATACAAAGAAGAACTTCTTACCATGACGGACATGAACAGTTTTTGAAATGTAAATGTAGCGTTTTAGAAAAAAATAATTTAACAAAGATCGATAAAGTAATTCAAATATAAAAAATTTAAATGGCTAAGAAACAATACAACTCATTTCCAAGCACTTCCGGTGTTAATTCTAACACAAGTAATAGTTGTATTTATTGTAGTAATGATCATTTTTAAAATTACCTATTGAGCAGCGAATATTTGAGATTAAAAGATTAAAGCATTGTCTGAATTGTTTTAAAAATACACATTTTTCGACCGAATGTCGTAGTAATAAATGTAAAAAATGTCGAAAACCGCATAATATCTTATTGCGTTTAGAAAGAAACCCAATAATTAATAATCAGCAACTAACAATAAATAACAATGTTCTTCAAAGTACGGTAGTTGAAAATAATACTATTTTAAATCATTCAATTCGGAGTACATCCGATGTGTCTCAAATATTACTATCAACGGCACTTGTGAAGGTTTCAGATTGTGCAAACAATCAAATTTCATATCGAGCGTTACTTGATAGCGGCTCACAAAATAATTTTATTGCAGAAATACGTGTAAATTATTAGGAGTACGCACTACCGCCGTGTCTTATGCAGTAAAAGGAGTTGGTCAATCATTATGTAAAATTAATAAGCAAGCGAAAATAAGGATAATTTCAAATATTAATCAGTTTAATATAGATATTAATTGCCTGGTATTACCTGTAATCGCTGAAAAATTACCAGTGAACGCATTTAATAAGGATGTGTTGAAAATTCCAAATCACTTAATGCTGACAGATCCGTATTTTAATAAACCTACAAAAATAGATTTATTCTTAGGTTTAAGTATTTTTTGGTCTTTATTGTGTGTGGGACAAGTAAATTTAGGGCAAAATATGCCAATCATGCAAAAAACTCAATTAGGCCGGATAGTAGCCGGTAATTTGGGCAAAAATAATAATGAAATTTCGGTCAGTTATCAAAATATAGATTCAATTTTAAACACGAAAACGGTTAATGATGCGGCAGTTAAAAAATTTTGAGAGTTAGAAGAAGTTAGTATAATTTTAGATTTATCACCACCCGCCAAACACTATTGCGACGTATTCTCGAAAATACAGTTAGGCAAAACGAAGATGGAAGATTTATTCTTTAAATACCTTTTAATAATTTAGTGACTAATTTAGGGAGTCAAAATAAATGTGTTTAAATAGGTTTAATTTATTACAATAAAAATTATCAAATAATTTGTATTTGAAACAGAATTACGTTGAGTTTATGAGTGAATACCTAGATTTGGGTCATATGACTGAAATTTCAGATGAATCTTTAAATTCGGATTATTTTATACCACATCATTCAGTAATAAAAGAATATAGCTTTACAACTAAATTACGAGTTGTGTTTGACGCGTCTACAAAGACAAATACCGGAATATCATTAAATGACGCACAATATATAGTAGCTGCCGACATATCAAAAATGTATCGGCAAATTTTAATAGCAGAAGATCATCGCAAGTATCAACAATTAATGTGGCGTCCAGAACCAAATCTTCCAATAAAATACGAGGATATATTGAAAAATTCTTAGCCTACTATAGAACCAAACAAAATTTCAATGTCAAAATATTTTATTACTCAACATATTCTCCTCTTAATTGGATACATTTATTACAGCAAACCTGCAACGTCTCTAGACCTTTCAAAAAAATGTTTCTTCTTGCTCTGCAAACCAGACCTCCACAGCTTCTATTACCTCCTTGTTGGAAGAAAATGTACGACCTTTTAAACTTTTTTCAGTTGAGGAAAGAGGTGATAGTCGGACGGAGCCAAATCGGGTGAATAAAGGGGTGTTCTAGTAATTCAAACCCTAAATCACGAATTTTTGCATGGCAACATGAGATTTGTGTGCAGGGGCGTTGTCCTGCAAAAACAAAACACCTTTGGATAGCTTTCCGCGTCTTTTCTCTTTAATATTTTCCCGTAGAGTGGTCAGTAATGTCGAATAGTAATCTCCAGTTATTGTTCTACCCTTATCCAAAAATCAATCATGATTACTCCATGGCAATCCCAAAAACTGAAGCAAGAACTTTTCCAGCAGATTTTTGGACACGAAACTTCTTAGGTCTTGGAGAACCAGAGTGTCGCCATTCCATCGATTGTTGCTTTGTTTCTGGATCGTAGAAATGTACCCAAGTCTCATCCATAGTAACAATTCGGTTTAAGAAGTCTACATCGTTTTCAAATCGAGCACAGATCGAACGCGATGCTTCTACCCTTGCACGCTTTTGGTCAACATTCAAACATTTGGGGATCCATTTTGCAGCAATTTTTCTCATGTCCAAATTGACGTGAACCATATGATGAACGCGTTCGTATGAAATATTCAGTGCTTCAGATATCCGTTTTAGCCCAATTCGACGGTCTGATAAAATCATGTCATGAACTGCATCGATATTTTCGGGGACTGACACAGAAACTGGCCTTCCCGATCGGTCATCATCTTCAATGGAAAATTTACCTCTTTTGAAGCTTGCATTCCAATTTTTGACGGTCGCATACGAAGGACATTGATCACCAAGGGTATTAAGCATATCTTCGTAAATCTGCTTACCTCTTAACCCTTTTAAATACAGGTACTTGATGATGGCTCGATACTCCAATTTTTCGATTTTCACAATTTCGGTGGACATCTTTTTCATTTAATTTATTGCGTGACTCTGGTTTACTTTTTTGACGTCAAACTTTACACTGACACTTCTAATAAGTTATTGTTCGTTGCTATGGTAACGCAATATTTTGTTTATGCAAGGAACTGGTCTAGGCTAACTAGATATCAATACATCCTCGTACTATCAATTAAATACCGTCACGTACGGAACAACGTCGGCGCTTTATTTAGCTATTCGTTGTTGGTTAAACAATAATAACAATTTATTAAAACAATTAAAATTAATAACAATTTAAATGCAAGTATTATACAATTAGGTGAGAATGAATCAAATAAAACTTTAGGAATACATTGGAATGCTACTACAGATAAATTGCTATCAATTACCGAATTCCCAACTAAACAAATTTCAAAACATACAAAACTTTAATATTCCCAGACATGCAATATTATCCAAATTTGTACAAATAGAAATACATGGGTTTTTTATGCTTCCGAGCGTGCATACTGTGCATGCATTTATATTAGATGTTTGCAAAATGAAGAAACGCCATCAGTTCAATTACTATGTGCAAAATCTCAAGTAGCGCCACTACGACAAATAACATTGCCACCGTTGAAATTGTGTGCAGCTTTGTTATTATCTCAATTAATGGAAAAGGTAATGCAGTCAATTAAAATTAACTTTTACAGAGAATATTTTTGGACGGATTTCACCATTACCTTGTGGTTGCCCAAGTAAATGGAAAACCTTTGTAGGAAATCGTGTAAGCCAGATTTAGTCTTATACAAATATTAATGAATGGTATCATGTTAAATCTGCTGATAATCCGGCAAACATCTTATCGCGAGGAATGAGTCCGAATTTGTTATTAAATTAAGGTTTTTGGTGGTATGGGCCATCATGGTTTACCAGAGACGAATCTGAATGGAAACAGCAGTAAAATATGGTAATTGATCCAAATAAATTAGAGCAAAGAATTGTTGTTTATACAAATACAGTTACTATCAGTACCAATTACTTATTTTATAAATATTCTAGTTTTGTAAGATTACTGAGAAAAGTATCTTATATTTATCGTTTTTATAATAATTCAAAACTTAATGATAGAAATTGCTCCTTATGTGAATTAACACCAGATGAATTACAAACAACCAAAAATAAATTAATTAAATTAGCACAGATCGAATCATTTTCTAGTGAATTTGAGGATTTTCAAAATAACAAACAAATAAATAAAAAGAGTAAAATTTTATTTTTAAATCCATTCCTGGATAAAGACCACAAAATCAGTGTAGGGGGCAGACTTAAAAATTACAATTTATCGTTTAACCAAAGGCATCAAGTTATTTTACTCCATAAACATAAATTGACTGAGTTAATAATAAAAATGAACACGCCAGATTGTTTTATTGCGGTTTTCAGCAGTTACTTTATTCTATTAAAAACAAGTGTTGGCCAATATCTGGTCGTAAAATTTGTAGACAAATAACTCGCACCTGCATAATATGTTTTAAATCAAAACCTAAGTCCAGTAATTATTTAATGAGTAATTTGCCAATGCCACGGTAAATCAATTTGTTCCATTTGAGAACGTTGGCATTGATTATGGATACAACTCTTCCTGGTGCGAAATTAGTAAAGGCTTACTTATGTCTATTTGATTGTATGTGTACGAAGGTAGTTTACCTCAAATTAGTGCCAAATTTGTCAACAAATGAATTTATTTTCACTTTAAAAAGGTTTAATGCTCGAAGAAGAAAACCATCCAATATATTTTCGGACAATGGGCTTAATTTTGCCGTTGCAAATAATAAATTAATTGAAATGCGAAAGTTTTGGAAGTCAGATGGAGATAAGGTTTCAAACTATTTTTCAAATAATGGAATAAATTAGCATTATATCCTTCCTCTCTCACTCTTCTGATCCGTCTGACTTGACAGCCTTCACTCCAACTTATTTCTTGATCGGCAAATCACTGACTGCGTTAGCCAAGCCAAGTACAATTACAATTCTAACAAATTGAAGAAATAAATATCAGCAATTAGCTGAAGAAAGCACAACACTCCGATTGAGGAAATTGTTGCTTTATAAGAAGTAAAATTGCAAAATCTGGGAACTTGATGGATACGGTGTAAGATTCAAAAATCACCCCAAAAACAATTAGCAATTTCCCGCAATCAAGTTCGAAAATAGAAATTGTTACGGAGTGGATTTTCCCACTCCGGCAGGCCACGATGCACGACGACCAATGTGAGAAGAGACCCCACTTTTACGCGCGTTATCAACACTGCCAAAATTTAAAAACGAGAACCCAGCATTAGAAGACACATTTCTTGTCCTCTTGCGAAAGAGGAAAACAAGAAAAGAGTTTTTGCTTGGTCACGGTGCGAACACAATTTTGCCGTAGGCGACAAGTTAATTCTAAAGACTCCTGGTGGAGGATTAGAAACCGTTTGCCGTTTAATATTAAAATAAAAATAGCTCCGATATTCACCTGAAATAACCGCTAACCTGATTCCGTATACCTGTAATTTATTTGTTTTAAGTATCCGTATTAACAACATCCCTTACCTAGTGTTACGTGCAGAATACGAATTCTAGCCAAGCTAACCGTCTCTGGACACGAGTCCGACGAGTCGATAAATACTTCAATGCACCACGTCCGATCCTATCTTACATCCAGTTTGTTATAGCTTTGAACCCGTAAATTGCCCTGTGTGCAACGAATGTACAATCGTTCCCCGTGATCCTTGTTTTCCGTAGTATTGATTGCTAAAGAATATTTCAAGATAGATACTATTGAGCGTTAGATAAATCTGGAAACGTTTCTAGTGCTTTCATCTACATAAAACCTTGGACGCGTCGTCCTAGAGACATAGCTCCATATCTGTCTTGAACTATTGCCGTGGATAGATAACATTATCTCTGAATTGTATTTTCAAGCACACTGTCAGATTAACTTTTCTAGGTTAATAATCCGTACCAGTAAATAAAAGAGTTTTATCAACAGCTCCAGATATTAGTTAAATTGAAATTCAACTTACCGGAATTTAATTGACACCTGCGTACAATTAAATTCATTAATAATCACACGTTAAATTTGAGCCAATTAACCCTGTTTGTTACAGCGAGACAAATTAGTATTAGTATTAGTATTTATTACAACATTAAAGGTACATAAGCCTCTTTTGTCAAGTCAAAAGAAAATAATCGACATATTAGACAATATACACATAATCATAAAGTACTATACAATATGCACATAATTAAAATACTAAGTCTACATTGGTATCCAAAAATTCATTTATGTTGTAAAAGGCGTGTTTAATTAACATTAATTTAATTTTTGTTTTAAACATTTTATATGATAGGGTTCTAATATTACCTGGAATTCTATTATAAAACTTTATGCCCTGTATGTGGAAGTTTGAGTGAGATTTTTGCAATCGCCTTTGAGGTAGTGTTAAATCATCTAATGATCTAGTTTGATAATTATGAACTTGATTGTGCGTTCTGTAACGTTGTAAATTATGTTTCACGAATAGTAAGCTATTAAGTATGTAGCAAGATGGAACAGTTAATATTCCACTTCTTATAAAAAGATCCTTGCAATGATCTCGACTCTTAGCGTTATGTATTATTCTAACTGCTTTCTTTTGTAACAGGAAAATTATTGGAGGTGGATCGACTGCAGCCTAAATTAGCCGCCATTGGATGCGGCTGTGATCCCAACCCTGTTAGAAGACGTTATTTTGTTCCTGTTAGAAGCCGTTCCTTATTTTTTTCCGTATTATTTATCCGTCCGAAGCCGTATTTTCCGTTCTTTCCGAAGCCGTTTTCCGTTTACCCTTGACCGCTTGCCGACCGAGGATTAATTTAGTTTCGTTTTTGTTATTGAAGAACCTCGTTTAGTTTGATTTTTATTGCGTACCGTTAGTGTGCACAATAATGTTGTTTGAAAGTTTTGTGCGTTAACTTTTGTTTTACAGCAACCAGAACCTGTTATTACGCAAAGCATTGAACACAGAGATACCGCTCTTGTTACCGTTCTCCGCTGAGCACCTTGGGGTTTACAACAGATGGATGCACATAAAATGCTTGCAGGCAGAATATGTTGTTTGTCAAGTGACTGTGAGGCTCCTTTTGAAAATGCTTGATTCTATTGAGGTAAACATAAAAAACGGAGAAGAGTTAGGTGCATGCAGGATTTTAATAAAGGGCCAAATTATCTGTTGCATATCGATTTTTACGATAAATTGAAACCATATACAATAGCCATTAATGGCTGTATAGATGGATATTCACGCTACTGTTGAAATTTGTATAAGTATTTTAGCGGAATTTTACGGGCGCAAGCACAGCGCAAGTCTAATTTTAGTTTTAATGTAAGAATACATAGTGTGCTGGTGTAGCTTCAATGGCGAGTTAATGTGATCGCACATTGAATCTTTTGTTATATTAAGATTTACAATAAAGGTTTATCTTGTTATTTACAATGAACTACTTAACTTCATAACCACCCTACTGCTAACAGGTTATGGGTTCAGCACGATTTAATAATCGACGTTAGTAAATCTTGTGAAAACACGTGCGTTAAAAGTGATTTGCAGACAGCGTTATAGTTATTTGTAAACTTCAACGGGAGTGTCGCGAAATCATATAAGAAACGATGGTAGATGGAATTAATTTAACTGCTGTTACCAAGTTTGATGGTAACAACTACAAGCAATGGCGGTTTCAAATCAAGTGCGTTTTAAAGCAAAAGGAGTGTACGATATAGTGACAGAAACTGTTGCAAAACCTACTAATAAAGATAAAGTCGAAGACTTATCAGCGTGGGATGTGTCTAATAACGTCCACAATGGAGCTGACGCAAATTTTATTAATCGAAAATTGTGAGACGTCTAAAGAAATTTTAGATAAGTTAGACAGCGTGTACGCAACAAAATCAGAAGCGAACAAAATGTGAACAAACGAAGCGTTTCATCAGTACAAAATGGCGGCCGAAAGTTCAATAGCTCAGCATATAGCAAACGTAGAAAATTTGGCACGACAAATACGTGACGCAGGTGATAACGTGAGTGACGTTGCAATTATTACGAAGATACTCAAAACATTACTGCTTAAATTCCATACACTTCGACCAGCGTGGTTATCTATGGAAGAATCTAAGCAAACAATCTCAAATTAGACGTCTAGATTGATCGACGAAGAGAGAAGCTTAACAAACATCAAAGCTTCAGACACCGCATTAGTTGCATCAGCCAATAAAAAGGCGAATCCACGAATAACTTACTATAAATGTAACAAGAAAGGTCACCTAATTAGAGATTGTCCAGCGCAAAAAACCCTTCAACAAGAACAAAAATACAGATGAAGGAAATGATAATAGAGCTTTCCTTGTTGTAAACGCCGATTCTGAACGTGAAATTGCTAACAGTATCAAAAATAAAGACGTGTGGATCCTCGATAGTGGTGCGTCTGCGCACTTGAGTTGGCGACGTGACATCTTTGCGACCTTTAAAACAATTGAAAAGTTTACAGTAAAATTAGAAAACGGGCAGAACTATCAGTTGAAGGAATCGGCACAGTTAAAATTGAATGCTGGAAAAATAATGAGTGGGTTGAGAGTTTAATGAACAACGTATGGTACTGGCCAAGGCTGAAGAAAAATCTGTTTTCAGAAGGAGTAATGACAAAGAATGGGATGATTATTATTAAAGAAGATGAAACGGCAAGAATCGTTAAAAAGGTGTTTTAAAAGCACTTGCGATCCGCGAACGAATCTGTAGATATAAACTTCTAATTTGCACGAAAACGGATGAAGTAAACGTTGCAACTGTTGGTCTAAAACTACTACACGAAAGACTATGTCAGGTTAATAATGAAACAATCGTGAACATGGTTTCAAAGGGCCTAATACAAGGAATCGCTCTACTGACGATGATGATAAGAATTTTAAGTGTGAGGGATGTCTGTACGGCAAGCAACACAACATGCCTTGTCATAAGAGCTATAAACCCGGTGAATACATTCACAGCAACGCGAAATGCTGCATCAGGTGTTCTTTCGTTGCGTGTTATGCTTCTGTACAAGTTTTTACTTGGTTTTATCGACACACGTGTGTTTCAAGCATTAAAACTGTCGCTTAGATAGCGCTATGCACTTTAAACGCACACATGTTGTTACAATTAACTGTTGGCATTTTTCTTATTATTAGCGACTTAATTCGAAGAAGTTACAACATTCTTCAATTCGATTATAAATGTATTAGGCGAACATCGATGTATCAATCAATATATCATAGATAATCAAGCGGCAATTAAGCTTATTAAAAATCCTGTATTTCACAAGCGCACAAAACATATCAATGTTCGTTTTCACTATATCCGAGAACAATACTTACTCAAATAAATTAATATACTTGCTTATGTGTCAACGAGTGATCAGACTGCTGATATTTTTACGAAACCGTTGGCAGAACAAGTTTGGTTATCATAGATGTAATCTCGGAATGATCTAAAATGAATTTTTTTAATTTTTAATTTCTTTATTTAAAATTTGATTTGTGTTTGATTTGTAAATTCCCTAGAATACGGGGAGTGTTGAGATTTATATAAGTATTCTGGCGGGATTTTACGGGCGCAAGCACAGCGCAAGACTACTTTTAGTTTTGATGTAAGAATACATGTGCTGGTGTAGCTTCAATGGCGAGTTAATGTGATCGCACATTGAAACCTTTTGTTATATTAAGATTTACAATAAAGGTTTAGTTTTGTTATTTACAATGAACTACTTAACTTCATAACCACCCTACTTCTTACAGCCACATTATGCGTTTGAAATCTGGAAAACAGCTAGCGACCCCAGAGTAATTGCTGGTTCCTTCATAACTACTATAGCGTACAGATATGAGTACGGAAAACAGGTACATAGAGCAAATGTGAATATTTTTAGAAGAAACGATATTCAACGCAATATCCCAGCATTTTTGTGTGGCACCAGCACAGCTAATCAAAAATTGAATGCCGGTGGGCAACTTTGAAATGCAGAGTTTTGGATAAATTTATTTAAAAAATTAAAGAAGATGGCTATTTTAATGGATCATATTTGGATAAATCTTTGATTCAATATTGTGTTCTGCGAATTATACTTAGCGTCAGATAAATGTCTTTTTGATAACACGTGTGTGTTTTTAGAATGAATTAAAGACAATCAGCCTGGAATGGAATTGCCATTCAATAACTTCTTCACGAAACAACGTTCTTTCTTAGGGTAGACCACTGCTTATGTAACATACCGGAACTTAACGAAGCAAGAGATTTCCTTCAACCGATTTTCCAACAAGAATTAGAAATATCAAAAAAGAGTAAATATTTGCAAATCAACAATTTCCATGTGAGCTTTGTGAAATTATTCGTAAAGGAGAGAGGTTGCGCATAAACTGATAATCCCTATAAAGTTGTAAACTTGTATTTTTTAGGTAGGAAAATTTCGTCAAGAATAACTTTGAAATTGCTCTCGGTCACTAGAGATTTACAATCAAATCGTGACAGAACATCAATAAATTTAATCAGTGACGGGTGGTTGGTTTTCGATGGTTGGTTGATCTTCTGTTTTGTATCGACTAATTTTGTGGGGCCATTTGTTTTCTTTGTTTTTGTGAAGAGTTAGTTTCCACGTGTTGCTTAATCGGTAACCATCTTCTCGATTGAAGTTGTTTTTATTTTTCATAATTTCTAAGGATTCTCTGATTATCCTTGGATAGTAGTTGTTAGTCCTTGATAGAACTTTAGCTTCCTCGAAGTTGATGATGTGTTTTTCTTTTTCGTATAGATGTTCTGCGATTGCTGATTTATCTACTGCTTTAGACTTGGCGTCTCGGTGATGTTATTTTAATCTACATTTTATGTTGCGTCCGGTTTGACCAATGTAGACCTTTCCACATGAACAATCAATTTGGTAGACCCCTTTGTTGAGAGTTTCGGCAGGTTATCTTTATTAGAAGGTAGTAGTTGCTGGATTTTTCTAACCGTTCCAAACCTGACACCGATATTCTTCTTCTCCAATGATTTTCTTAATTTGTCAGTTGCTCCAGCAATGAATGGCAAACGAGCGTAGGTGGTGACCTGTTCCTTCTCTTTTTCGGATTTCCTGCGACAGGCGGCTCTTATTTCGTTTTTGGTATAGCCGTTCTTCATTAGGGCTTGTTGGACGTGTCGAAGTTCTTCTGCCTTGTGAACCTCGTCAGGAATCTTGTTAGCTCTATGCAATAAAGTTTTGATTAGAGACCGCTTTTGCTGTGGATGATGGTGTGATGTGGCATGGAGGTATCGGTCGGTGTGTGTCTTTTTACGATATACACTATGAGCCAACTTGTTGTTATCCCCTCGTTTCACTAGAACATCCAGGAAGGGAAGCTCCTTATTCTCTTCTGTCTCTATGGTAAACTTGATCTTTTCGTGCTGAGTGTTGAGGTGGTTAAGAAATACAGTAAGTGCTTCTTTCGCCATAAGGCCATATGACAAAGGTATCGTCCACGTATCTGAACCAGCATTTCGGTTTCTGTTCGCTGGATTGAATAGCTTCTTGCTCGAATGCTTCCATAAAGATATTTGCAATAACCGGTGATAATGGTGATCCCATGGCTACACCTGATTTTTGTTCGTAGAAATCTCCGTTCTCATAGAAAGTAAGTTGTATTCAGACATATTCTTGCTAGCTCTGGTATGTCTTCTCTTAACCCATGGGTTGTGCACAGTTGTTTTATGATGTTATGTGTATCGTCGACTGGTACGTTAGTGAATAGCGATTCTACATCAAAACTAACTAGTATATCGTCATTGGTTACTTCCAGAGTCATCAGTAATTCGACGAAGTGTTCGGAGTTCTTCACAAAAGATTCAGTTCTTCCCACGTACAGTTGTAGAAACTTAGCCACGTAACGGGCCAGTTCGTAAGTTGGAGATCCACATGTGCTGACAATTGGCCTTAAGGGGTTACAAAATTTGTGCATTTTTGGTAATCCGTATAGTCTAGGTGGTCTGGTCTCATATTTCAAACTTCGCCCATGTCAGCCGCTGCTTCAAGATTTCCATTGGAAAGGACTATTTGGACTTTCGCGTCTCTAATCATTGGCTTAGATTTGAAAATTTTTATGTATTTCTTTAAATATGCGGCATCGATAAATTTTTATAGTTTTAAAAGGCATCTCAACAATTTTGTCTTCTTTTTGTTGCAATTGTACGGCTAAAAGTGCATCTGATTCAGTTGTCACTGATGTGTGGTTATAATTAAAAGTAACAAATTAATTGTAACGTAAGTGTAATTATAAAGTATAAAATAATTCTATTAAACTCAAATTTGGGCCAAGAATAGCGAATGCGAATCGAGTGCAACGGCTGATAAACTGAAAGTACATATTACACAAAATATCACATTGCATTCAAGGATTACAAGTAATCAGGTATTAGATTAAAATAAAACTTAAAACACATCGTGCGTATTGCAAATACATAAATAAATTTCTTCGACAGTCACGTCATGGGATCTTGGCGCCAAAGAAATGAATTCCTCAAAATCCAAACTAGAGTAATCATCCGAGTTGTTTTGATTGTTCTCGGCGTTTATGCGTTTAGGTAGCAGATCGAAACTGATAAAGTATCAGTCCTAAAAGCAGTGGAACCATCGTTGTTGTGTTGCGAGGGCTATCCGAGTTTTCAGTTGCATCAAAAAACCCGCTGAATTGGAATCAATGGTATAAAGAATATAACTTGGTTACAGGTAATGGGACATTATCACATATCTCTAAGTCTTTATCATCAAATCGAACATTCGCCTCGGTTGTAATCGTCTCTAGTCTTTTCTTGATTTTGTTGAAAAATACACTCTCTAAACCTACCTAATTTTGCCTTTTCAAATAAATCGTCTATAGCTAAATCACCGCTTATAGGACTTCCGCTGAAATCAACCAAATCAGTTGCATAGTTTACATCCCATCTAGAAAAACAACTTTTTCTTTTGTCAATTATATCTCATTTTTTTGGACTTTTTCAACCGCATTTTTTTTTTTGCCCCACCCCCGTTCTTGGATCTTATTTGTTTA
The DNA here is from genome assembly GCA_030710515.1 of Abscondita cerata. Taxonomy (NCBI): domain Eukaryota; kingdom Metazoa; phylum Arthropoda; class Insecta; order Coleoptera; family Lampyridae; genus Abscondita; species Abscondita cerata. The sequence continues at coordinate 34,433 of JALBCR010002830.1, read as the reverse complement.
AGTACCTGATCTTAATTTGTCAAAATCATTCAATGTCGACAAAGAGCATCTCCTGCAGTTTTATGTTCCTTGTAATCTTTGTTTTTTTTTTACTTTGCTTGAGCTTAAACATTTCTCTTTTTTTTTCGTAGACATTTTTTGGCGTAAGCGTTCCAAAAGACTTTGTTTAAGACTGTTAGTATTCTGATATCTGTTACAAAAAGTGTTTTATGGCGATCCCTATCTCCATATGATGGAAAGATTCATGCGCAATTCCTCCTCTTCCATCGCTACTAAAACCTGGTGATCAATCTGTACAAAAACATTCACGTAAGTATACCCGTATGTATACAGGATGTTTCAGAATTAGACGTGCAATTGAAATGTAAGTATGCATTGTCTACTTTTAAAATCTACTAAATTCAAGTGATAAGCAATAATAATAACCATCCTTTTCTTCTCGCAAGTAAATAATCTTTGATTCTTCGATATTTCTGCCTCTAAGTAAACAAAGGGAGCTACATAAAAGTTTCCAAATTAAATCGAAACAGTGAATAATTGGGCCATTGTCAAATCACATTGCGCTCCATGGCTAACTAATGCAAATTACGCAAAGACAATGTGATTTTTAATCATTATTGCGATTATTTTAAAAAGTTGACTAATTAGCTATACCACTGGCTATAGCAACTTAAGGCATTTTAATTGTCTGTCAAATTTTAAGTAATATACAGGGTTTTCTATTTGAAAAAAATAAAGTCTTGACTTTTTTTGTATGTCACGTTAGAATCATTAATTTTAAACCGCCCTGTATAAGATAAATAAATTTATCTAAGTAGCTGTTAGATACAAGGCTTTAGCAAATCGCATGTAAAATTTCAGCTTTATATGGGTTCAAGTAGCAGCTAAATTTAAATTTTGGTGGGATGATATTTTGAAAAAAAATAACCTAAAATAGTTATTATCTCAAAAACCGGTGTAGATAGGTATAGGGAACTATTCAGAAAAATTATCAATAAGGCATTGTGATTCTAAAAATTAAATAATATATAGAGTGATTTATTTAAAATTAACAAATTGTTACTACTTTTGAATAGAAGCAGCAACACCGCCAAAATGAAAATATTTTAGAAAGATAGATCGTGTTTATTTATGGCAATAGCCAAATTTTAGATTACTTTTATGCCCCGTTTTCCATAAACTTCTAACCTACCATCGGCCATCAAAGACCCTGTGTTTGTGTTTTTTAGTGTACAGTAACCTACAAAAATCTATTTATTAGACTCTATCTTTTTTATCTTTCAATATATTGCTCTAACTAGTTACATAATAAGTGTATTCCCCGTTAAGCAAATTATGTTTACTTAAAAGTAAAGTTCTTATCAAGCCCTACTATCTATGTAATTAATGAAAGTTCTTTAAAAGTTATTTTTAAATTTGATCTTACACGCACTTAACGTTTTAAACCTTACATTACTCTTCTTGAACCTAATGTTTAGCTTTATTTTTTATTATCTAAAATGTTTCCCTTTATTTTTATTTTTGATACATTCAATAAGACCAATAACAATTGTGTATTATACTTTTAACTTCATTTTTGTCACTTGGAAACGGAAAAATATTAACGGGCTATTTTCTCCACGACCGTTAGAGGAATCTAGTAATTCTAAAATCATTTGTAATAAGAAAGAAACAATTCCTAACCCTTGAGATTGAATATTTATTCTAAAACACTTGCTTCTTATGGGATTTGCATGAATATTCATTTAATAACAAGTAACAGAATGAACATTCTTTAATTATGCTTGACAAAATAATTAGACAGCTATGATTCTCTGAATTGTCAGAGTCAAATGTAAATGCAACGTTTTAGATGTTTTGAGACAAGTGTTCCTACTCATATTCTAGAATGCTAACACCATGTGAGAATGAGTAAAGTAGAGCCATCTCGCGGCTGTTAACATAAAATAACGCTTGGAGATAGTTATTACAAAAATTTTATTAATGCTGCATAATTGTAGTAATATTGAGGATAAATAACACAATTTTATTTTTAAGTTCTAGTGTAACTCATTTTTAAAGGCATCTAAACGTTAAATTAACTTAAAAACAAAACAAAAAATTTAACCTTCAAATAGTACTTGAATGTTGTTGGAAAGTGCAATCAGTCAGTACGTGCCTATATCACAGAATGATTTGAATCAATTAAAAAATATAAATTGTAACCATACAAATCAAATTTTTTTCTAGCTATTGTCAGATTTTCTTTCGCTATGCTTTCCCATGAATGACAAACTTGAAGATCAAGTAAGCAGCACAACGAATGCTTAAACTAGCTCAACGGCAAGGGAGTGGATTTTGGATTGACTCTCACTCTCCTTTACAAAGACAAGACAAAGATTACTGACGCCACCCTAATCTTTAAAATATTTATATCAAATGCTCACCAAAAAAGGGAGAAACGTAAACACTTGAAGCAATAAAAGAATAAAATAATTACGACCGGTTTTCTATTGAATTAAAATTTTACACAGGTTGTTCTCTGGCGTCTTTGATTCTAAACCGTTTTTCGATGCTTAACAAAAAAAAACAAACATACATGCAAAACGGCCAAACTACCCCGGTACCGGGTGAGGAAACACATTTTTAACCGCGTTCCTAAAACTATTACATTATGTGGGTAAATAAACGAAACGACTCTGCGGCCTAGTCAAATACGTAATTTTACTGTAACATCAACTCCAGACGTAACATGCCCTGGACTTGGTTTGATCATTTTGTACCATCGAACAATTAATTAAAATAAAAATTAAATAAAGATACCTAGACGCTGTCTAATTTAAGTCTATCACGCGTACTCACAACGAAGGCACTTATTCACGGAGGTTCTGAAGTAATCAAGTACTTGGGTTTTCTTTCCTTCTAATCCATAAAACGAAGAATAATGAACTAGGAACCTTTTTGCTAATCCAAAGATCTTGTTAATTAATGCATTCTTTTACAGTATTGCATTTCTCTTAAATGCTTCGCTGAACCAAGAGGTAGTCACGATACCTTCTTAATAGTTCTCAAAACGGAAGTTCCTTTTGTTTAAAGCGCACTTTCAGCTTAACTTTTGCACTCGCGTCTTGATTGTTACACGTAATTAAACGTACATTTTTTGGCACTTAGGCGGTTGTTTCAATTTTAATTAAAAATAACATTAATCCGCGCTATTCGGTACATGTCTACTAGTTATATGTCACTCGACGAGAGTCTGCTTAAAAACTAAAGCTTTAAAACTATTAACACTAACAAAGTAAGAAAGTCTCCTCTCTTACCGTTTTCTGCATAAAGAACCTTACAATTAATTATTGCGCTAACATTTTCTCAGAAATAACAAACAAAACCGACTACTCAGAATTTTCGAACGTGGGTACAACCCGTGTGTTATTCATTTAATCAAAACAAATCTCTACTTAATCGATAAAGCGGCCGCCACCGAGCTGTTTTCAGGGAACAAACAAAGAAACCTTTGAAATAGCGATGAGATGCGACATGCGATGTTTAAATTCGAAGAATTCGAGTGTGAAAACTATTAAAATAAACGGTTGATCAAAACCTAATTGCGTGAACGTGACAATAAGCTATTCTCTACATCAACTGAATTAAAAATATATGAAATGATCAAAAACAATATTCCAACAAACATGACCATTAAACACACGAGCATTGCAATGTAACAAAACAATTTGAAACTAAAGTATGTTCCACTTTAAAAGAGCTTTTACGAACCAACATCATTTGCGCGTACAAAAAAACAAATTTTCACCCAAACAGATGTGACATTACAATAGAATTTTCAACAATAGAAGTCCCAGGCTTTGATCAAAAAAAGAAAAAATTTGGTCAAAAGTAAATAGCATAAGAACAGGCCATTCAAAATGCAACTCAATGCTGTTGAAATGGGGCGCAATTTTTAATCCAAAATGTGAATGTGGAAACGAACCAGAGACCGTTGCACATATTGAGGAAGATTGTCAATTAACAAAGTTTAAAGGAGGATATCTAACATTCATAATTTAACGTATAGCAATGTGAAGGATATTTGAAGTTTAGCAATATTTTGTATACTTTCCTGATTATCTGTTTTTTCATTATTTTGCTTGCTATTTCTTAAATCTGCTATTTTTTTGTCATTGTTGTGACTGGCGCTTGGACCTGTTCATTATATGTCGTCATGCAATGGCACCGCTAGGACAACATATTTTGCTCTTTTCGAATCTCTTCTGTTATATGCACTACTGTTTTGGGGTACGTGCTGCAAAGAGAGATTTAACGTAACATTTAAACAAGGGGTATGTTACCGTTTATTTGTAAAACAAACTAAACAACTAAACAGGGTTAGAAAACCTTGCCGGCACTTCAGTAGTCGGGGAGTGGTCGTGGGCTTATTTATAATAATAACGACTAGATTTATTCACAACGCACATAGAAACACATAGACACAAAAATATAATACGGTTTAGAGTTTCAGTTACAAAATAATAAGAACTCAAGGGAACGAGTTAAGAAATAAAGTAATAATTTAGGCACAAGCACCCAAATAGATGCAGCTGTTGTTGTGTACCATAAAATTTTGACAGTCGTAGCACCGATCGTTCCTTGCAAACGACCCACCAATTTTGCGTGGCCGATTATCTAAATAGTTTTAAAAAGCGCAACACGATTTAGCAATACTTTGAAAGATCTTTCAAGTTTACAGAGATTCTTTAATACAGCGCAAACAATATGTTGTTAAATTCACAACCGTAGTATGTACATAAAACGCGACAAAAATAATGAATAACATGCATAAAAAGAATAAACTTAGCTTGTACATAGGAAGTTTTTGGTGTCCGAACGTTAATAGGTAGGGGTGACAGCTCTCGTTTCCAAATCAGAAGGTACTTGGTTTCAAACAAAGAAGGGAAGACAAGATGGACTGCAAATTGAACAGTTGCTGAACTGCTCACAATGAACTAGGTAACAGTAATATCTTGTGTGCTGTCTTTGACAACAAAAAGGGCTCCAACATAGATTCAAATTCTAACGCTGGACCTTCCTAATAATATTCAGACTCAGCGTCGTTATATTAAGTAATTTTTGGATTATTATCTATACGCCAGCATAGCAATCATTAGACAGACCCACAGGAGGAAGCAAAAAACAAAAAAAAGTTGTCTGCAATTGATTGAAAACCGTAATAGCGAATACTTCATTAAAAAGTAAAAGTGTACTCACACACGAACAGGAGGTGATAACTTATTACCTTGTTGTAAGGGATGCCTTTACTTAGGTTTATACTAAATAATTAATACATGTGTAGCTGTTTGAATTTCAGATGATGTTCATGTAGCACCTTTAACAGACGGGTCACGAATAAGAAGAAAATGCGTTTTTTCGACCTAATCTAATTTAACAAATTTTTAAAGTGCCCCCCTATTTTGTTCAATACATAAGCAGCTTCTATTTACAATACTTCTTTGTACATCTTACAGCATTTCGGTTGTAATTTTATCGTATTCTAATCGTTGTGCACATTAGCTTTTAGGGTCTCCTAAGATTAATTGTACCAATTGAAAGCATCTCTTTAGATTTTGAATAATAAATAACTAATTTATTAGTAACTTTAGCGCTATACCTGTGTTATAGTTTTTTTAAAAAAATTATTCAAAGAATCACTTTAGCTTAAAAATACTACATGATTTATTTAAAAAATTAAGTTGATATCATTTTCACTTAAACCAGAAGTCAGGCTTTTTGTGGAAAGCATGGAAAATACTTATCTTCTATACTTGTAAAACTTTTTCGTAATACACTTTTTGTCTATCATAGATAATAAAAGAACAAATCAAGTGGCCTTGAATTTACAATCAACCTATATAATGCGGATCTGATTAGATTTTGGACATAATGAATCAAGCCAAAGTGGTCGTTAAGATTTTTGAAATCTTAGAATATTTACAAAATATTTATTTTACACGTTTTTTATGTTTTTTTATCACGTATCCATACTTTTTATTCGTTCTTTGACACTATCAGTATCTTGGAGATGTAGAGTTCTGCGATAAACGCTTGTTTTTATTACGGTGAGATGCGTTTTCTGTAAGATCCATTTAATTATTAAACAACAAAAATTTAAATATTTAATTTTTAATTTATATTGATTGTAAAAATGTTTTCTATTTATTATTATTATTATTATTATTTAACTTTATTTATTTACATTTTAATACTTTAAAATGGGTTTTTAAGAAATAAATAACAACAATATTTTCATTATGGTACACATGCAGTTATTACTGCAGAAATTTCATCTTTTAATTTAGAACATAACATGAACTTAATAAAATGAAATATTTTATTAGCTTCTAAATAATTCTAGCTGCTTTTCGTAACAGTCTTGGCTAATTTAAAATAGCTTCGTTTTAATTTATACTGTTTAGGTAATAAACGAAACTTTCGTCAAAATTAAATTATTTATGTATCTAATTAAAAAGTGCAGAAACGTTATAATTCAATTAAGTGCTTTTAAATTACGGTTATTTTTTAAATTAAACTATACCCTTAACGTAAATATAAAAAAAAATCTAATCGTTTTGTGATTACTGTCAAGACTTTTGTACCAACGCAAAAGAAATGAAACAAAATTAAATTCCGTTTGTCGTAGCAAAGACTGACGAATTGTTTCTTAGGGTTACTCAAAAAACAAAATGCTTTTACAAATGGCGATCGATCTTAAAAAAGTTCAAAGTGTAATAGGCAACGTACCGAACACTAACGTCTTTTACTTCTTTTTTGCAACTTGACACCCATATGTGAACACGTCTCCAATGATGTGCTAAGTTTTTCTGTTTTTTTCGTAAACGCAACATTTTAGTTCTTTTGCTTTAAGTACGTAAATTTAATACTATTTTAATTTAAGTGAGATTTAATTTTACCAAACTTGTTTGGAATCATCGGTTAAACTTTTTTTTTGCTTTTAAAGGATAACAAAGATGTATACGAATTCTATAGAATCTCGGGAAACTCGCAAATCGTTAAATAAATATTTGTTTGAAGTACTATTTGGTGCAAATTACCAAAAACGTTCTTCGAAAACTTTAGCCAAACTTTTGCAGATTTAGTAATTATTTTTATTTGAGTTTCTATTTATTTTTTCGACAATTAATTAATGCGTAATGAAACACAAAATCAATAAGAAATGCAGGAAATTGTAATTAAAACTTTTTTAACAAACACAGAACTGCAATTTGTTTACATTATGTTGTTATGATTATACTCCGTTCCTTTAGAAAGGAGAGCAGTAAATAATCGCATTTGACAGGTTGAAAAGCGTAAAATATGACAAAAAAATTATTAAAAGGATTTTAGCTTGAATTAGCAAATAATTAGTTTGGAAAACACTGTTTCTAGTTAAATGAAAGTATAATTATGCTGTTTAACCATATTCTTATCCGATGCAAAGTACTTGTTACCACTCCTTCTAATTTTTGTGTGTTGTGTTTATTCCGGATAAAGAAAAGCTTTACACGCATTTACGTTGCTTTAAGTAAAGTGTTCATTTTGTAAGTATGTCTAGATTATATTCATGATATGTGTTTTAACGAGTTATTGAGTCAAACCCAGCTGCTGATACGTTCTTTTTAAAACTTATTATGTACCGTTAACTTGGGTGGCTTTGGCCAACAGGGTTGACTTTGGCCATTTTCCCGTATTTTATTATTTTAGTAAGAATTAAGTTATAGGGGTATATTATTGGTCGAGTGTATTTTTTTCTTATACAAAGTGGGGCACTACCAATGAATTATTCTATAGCATAAAAACAACTAATAATGTTAGAAATTTTAAAGCATACATATGTCAAGATTATTCAAAACCATATTTTAAAAATATTTTTGATTGTACAGGGTGTTCTAGAAACAAGTGCCATATCAAACTTGGGTTATTTTAAATGAATCACCTTGTATTTTTTCTATTTTTGAATTGTACGATAAAAAATAATGTCTTTATACCTATTTACTTTCGTTTCTGGGATAAATCAATTTTACCTGATTTGCAGACCTTCCAAAGAAATGCAATAACTTCAAGATGAATAAGAACAAGTAGCTTTGGTTTACATCACCTTACTAAGAGCCTTCAACATCTCTTTTGCAATATTCACCATTATCTGTTTTTATTACTACCGCATAACACTAACGACTTAAAACTTAAATAACTTGCTTAACTTAAATGGAACACCTTGTATTTTTGTAGCCGGTTGAAAACTGTAACTAATTACCTTTTAGGGTTACCAACTCCTAACTCTGATAGTTTTCGAGATATTTTAAAATTTGATAGTTTAACAATTTACGATGTACTGGTGTCTAAGTTACCTGTGAAATATCCGCAATATGGACATTATCTTGCAACTTTCAGTTTTAAATATTTACCTTAAAAATATTTTTTTTCAGAAAAAATAAACAGAAATGTGCTTATGTTTAGTATCCCGGGCTCTAAAAATCAGTCGAATTACGCACACCGGTCACAATTTACTGATGTTTAACAACAGCAACCGTTATTGGGTAGGTACATCAAAAATCGAACATACTGTAAACATCGACAAACTTTAACTTGTTAACAAAGAATGTAATACAAATCGCTCTATTAGTGGTACAATAACCATTATTTTTAGAATTTTTTAACAAAGTTACCAATGTTTACAGGGTTATCGATTTTTGCTGAAACTAATAACGGTTGTTGTTGTTTGCGACAGGTGGGCGTGATTCGATTGACTCTTAGAAGCCGGCATAAGTCATAAGCACATTTCTGTTATTTTGTTCAAAAAAATTTTTTTAAGATTAATATTTAAAACTGGATTAGTCTATACATTAAAAATGTTTGCAAGATAATATTCATTTTACTGATATCTCACAGGTAACATAAATTCAGTAAATTGCAAATTGTTAAACTAGCAAATTTTAAAATATCTCTAAAACTATCAAAGTTAGGGGTTGGTAACCCTAATACCAATTGAAAGGTAACTAGTTCCTGATATCAACAGGCTACAGAAATGCAGGGTGTTCTATTTAAGTTAAGCAAGTTATTTAAGTTTTAATTAGTTAGCGTTATGCGGTAGTATTTAAAACACTATGTACATCATAACATAATAGTAAATATTGCAAAAGGGATGTTAAAGATTTTTAGTAAGGTGATGTAAACCAAAGTTGCTTGTTCTTATTCATCTTGAAGTTATTGCATTTTTTTGGAAGGTCTGCAAATCAGGTAAAATCGATTTATCTCAAAAACGGAAGTAGGTAGGTATAGAAACATGTTAACAAACATACATTATTTTTATCCTACAATTCAAAAATAGCGAGTGTTCTATTTAAAATAACCCAACTTTGATATAGTACGTGCTTCTGGAGCACTCTGTACAATCAAAATTATTTTTTGAAATGTGGTTTTAAATAATCTTGATATATGTATGTTTTAAGATTGCTTACATTATTTGTCGTTTTAGTGCTACAGAATAATTCGTTGGTAGTGCCCCACATTGTATTATAGGCTAAGGTAGACTACTAAAAAAATATCTCACACTTGGAATTTAGTTTCTGGGCTTGTGGCAGGAAGTTGAAGAAAAAGTAAAAAATCCGCCTTTCTCTTTTGTCTTCTTTTTTTCCCAGAAGTAGTGATGCGCCACCTATAATTTTTATGGTCAACTACGCTCTCATAGAACCTTTAGGATCCGTCATAGAGGGTGGCCGCAATTTTTACGTTCTTAGATTTTCCGATAGAGGGTGGCCAAAGTCACCCAATACAAAAATCATACTATTAGTCTGACTTTGGCTACACGTGCTGCTCGATGGTTTGTGAGTTTCCAAATACTCACATAGAATAATAAAAGTTAACCTAGAAACCTAAGCTCATTTCTTTTTTCTGGTAGGTAACGGAGTTCACTCACCAAAAATTTCTCTTCTATTAATTAAGAGAGCTGAAAACTTCTTTGTAGTTTTGTAATTTTCTCTTTTTCGTTCTTAGCTAAATGGGTCGTTATAAACGAGTAGTTGGGGAGAAATTACTGCAACAACACCAAAGCAAAATTAGAAGATGCTGTTGTCTTATTAGATCTGGAGTGCTAACGCAGAGGAAAGCTTCAGAACGATATAAAATTTTTCGGTCAACATTACAGAATAAAATAAAACAAGCCCACAATAAAACTCCAGGAGCTCAAACTATATTGTCCATGGAAGAAAAAAATAGAGGAATACATTTTAATGACATCTGCGTATGGATTCTCTCTAGATTTTTTTGATCTACGAAAGATTGTTAAAAGATATCTCGATAGAAAGGGTGTCACCATACGAAGGTTGAGAGATAATCTCCCAGGAACTGAATGAGTTACACTTTTTGAAAATACATCCAGTTCTTACACAAAGATTTGCCGCTAATATAGAGTCCATACGAGCAGCTGTCAAAATATTCCGGTGCAGGTGAGAAACTGCAAGAAAAAGAAAAGTTGATGTAGCGACAGGGAAGAGCATATCGGTTAAAGACATTCAAAATGAACCAATTGCAGGCCGTAGTGGTAATACGAATAAACAGCCAAACAAAAAAAACAAACTTTATCGAGTGATTCTGATAGCTCAGTCAATATTTTTCTCCACTCTGAAAAGACGCAGGAGCCAACGACTTTGATAGTGAAGAAGAGCACCAAGGAGAATCAAAAACAAAGACTTTAAAATTGGAAAGTTTGTTCTGTTTTTTATGACTAAAAAAGTTTATCTAGGACAAGTTTTCAAAAGAAGTGGGCATTTACGACAATACAAACCAACTGAGACAATGGAAGTGGCCAATTCACAAAGATGTACTTTGGTACAAGGAAGGGGAGATTGTGAAAACCATCGAGACTCTAATTTCCTCTAAAATGGGGTTTTTCAATATAAAGGCGATCGAAGACTACTCCTAGCTCACTCTGCACATCAGTAGTGTCATAATTATTAAAGAAATTTAATTTATTTTTAGTTTAATTTATTTATTGACAAAGAGTTGTAATTATTAAGTTTTGATGAAAAATAAAAAAAAATTAAGAAAAATTATTTTTTACTAAACCTGACCCCTAAAGATCTTATGTAAGACTCTTAACTCATTTTGCAATCATCCAAGTTACCAAACTCATCTTTACCTTTCCCTTAGAATATAATTACTTTGGAACTCCTTATTATTATTTAATTAATTAGTTTTCTCAACCTTCTGTAGGAGTATAAGGATAAGGAAATCAGACAACCATCAAAAAGTTCTATCAAACTATTTGCTAGGTAAGCGTTTTCTTATGTATTACTACTGTTTCAAATCTGTAACAAGAACTTGTCATTAATGAATGTAGTTATGTATTTTGTAATTACGTTTCTTTTTAATAATAGAAGACTAAACCGGTCGAAACGTTAGCAAAACAGCAGAACTTTTTGATGGTTGTCTGATTTCCCTCCCTTATACTCCTGAAGGCTCAACTGATTGAGAAAACTAATTAATTAGAAAATAATGTATGGCCAAAGTAACCCAAGACAGTTTTGTGACTTTGGCCACCTATATTAACAAAAAAAATGCTTGAAAGACTCAGGTTCTTTGACAATTTCACAAGTGAAAGTACCAATGCAGACCCGTAATATGACACCAAGAAGCGAAAGAATAACGGGTTCAAAAACTTACAGCGCACTAAAGTTCAAAAGTAGACCAAAGTCACCCAAGCTTACAGTTTTACAAATAAAAATTTGAAAAGTACAAACACAATTAGAATGAGAATAAAAAAACTCAAATCTAAGTATGCAAAACGAAAAAAATGACCTAAATATTATTCAATTGACAATCACTTTGCAATAAAAATAAATCTGACAATGTCGCAAATTTAATTAAATTATTTAGTGATTGTCCGCGTCACGCTGAGAATACAACGTTTTTAGCATAGGCAATGTATGTCAAATGGGGGAAAAGTGCACAGCGTTGCCGTGAATTGTACGTCAGTTGAAGGGTCGGCTCAGCTCAATGAATACTTGTGGGCCAAGCAGATATATTTATTACTATCATTTTAATACTTAATTTAATTTATTTAAAACAAATAAATATACCTTCAAAATCTCTACAGCTTCTATGATCTAAATAACTGTTGATCAGTTTTTTTGAAGTAGAGTGAATTTTTATAAGTCTGAATTAAAATTTAGAATTAACCATTTATAATCGTTTGCGTTTCTATCTACAAAGAAAGGCAATAATCAAAAAATTTTTAATTACTCAGTTTGAGCAAAAATCATGACGTCACTAACAGGGTCGTTAATGCAGTTTTGTTAAATACTATGTAATGAGGTTTTCTAATGGCTTTTGAAATGTTGAAACACAATTTGCACCCGAGCAGAGAAGTTTACCTGAGGTCGGACCTGATTGTCGGTCACCACAGCGATGGTACGGCCGGCAACAATGCTCGCCATAAGACTGCACGCTGTATTCTCAGTGTGACGTGGACTACAGACTCACACTATACTCGGATAGAATTTCGTGATACTTTTGAAAGTTATAATTACCTAATATAAGTATCTTTTAGGTTAGAGTAAGAGTAAGAGTAAGTATATTGGTCCAAAGATTATAACAAAATAATATAAGACACGTCAACACACAATACAAAAGGTAAATATTAATGTAGTAAAATTGACAAAATGCTTAAAATACATCAAGGTATAATAAGAATCTTACTAAAATATATAATGTAAAACTCATTCACAGAATTGAATGGTTGGTACATCAAATTTGGATTTTTTTCATATAACTTTAATCTATGTTTTTCAAATTGTAAGTCCTTACCATGCCTTGTGCTGTAAAAATAAAACTTGTTTAAAGTGTCAAATTTACTGTAATTAGCATATACAAACGATAACATTTTGAATATCTAGAGACTTCTACATTAATAATTTGGCGCAACATTTTTAATACAAGACAACTAAAACTCAATTTTTTCAAAACATATTCTATATGCACTATAAAAGTCATAGACAGATCAATATTAACGCCAAGAAGTTAATAATTAGAAACTTGTTTGATGTTTGTACTGTCAACTGATATTAAAGAACTAAAATGTATTGATTTTCAGTAGAGAAAATTGCATCATAACGGTTTTTTCCTATATTAAGTATTAATTTATTTTTTATTAGGTAATCTTAAACACTCCGCAAGTCCGATCATTTATAATTTTTTTCTAATAATGTACCGTTGTGGTACTGTACTTATCCAGTACTTTTGTAACAAAACACAGCGATGAAGTTCATTTGTGGTAAGTCCTATTGTCTCATCTGTTTCATATTATTCAGTGGATATGCTTGGTTTTCGAGGCAACAATGACTTACCAACCGGACTAGCTGATAAAATTGTGCAACTGACGTGAATGCTTGAGCACATGACGAGTGTTTGCTAGACGTGGATGCTTGGACAGATAAAGATGGTTCAGAAGACGTAAATGCTTAATTTTCTTTTTTTCCACTACTAGCTGTGAAGTGGACAATTATTGCGTCTCCTTGCCAACTGAGAAGTTGAATTTCTCTATTAGTGGTTAATATTTTTTTATTGTTGACCTAGGTTAATAATAGACAAATTCAAATTTTTTGAGAATCTAAGAATAGTTGTTTAACAAAAATGAGTGAAACATAATTTTTGTATATCCAGGAAATTATCTCTAACGTATTTGCTGCTTAAAATTACCTAACACGATAAAATTATTTGAATAAAAAAATGCCATTAGTTTAAAATTCGCGCCCTTATCCCATAAGCGCAAATACATAACCTGAATTTATTTATTTATTAAATATGATGGTAGAATCAGTTTTTTCAGGTTTTCCAAAGGAGATTTAACCAGGCGAGTTAAGTTACATGAAGTAAATTACAAACATTTTGTTGTAGGTGTTTTGAATGGTTAACAAAATCTGGAAAGTCCGATCTGTTGCATAAAAATGTCGACTCTAAAGACTTAACGAGAATGTGATGAACACTTGCCATTCCTAAATGAATTACAAGTGTCAATTTCTGAAACCCAATATTCAAATGATGCAAGGTATATTGGCGAAGCACTAATGCCCGTTAACATCTCTAGCTATACCAAAACTACTCAAGCTTGCAGCTCAAATACTCTTACGTAAAGAAAATTACGGAGGAACATTCTTAAATTGCAACGTGAAAAGAAAGCACTTTAATTGAAGTTAACATCTAACAACGATTACTTCCCGAAAGCAGAGCACAAATTAGACAGCCCAAGTGGACTTAAAAATAATCCACTAAGAAGCAGGAGATATATAGAGGCATACAAACAATTTTCACTCAAATTATATTTTACGAGCCCCAAAATGTTAATTTTAAAATAGGTTTTAAATTTTTGCCAGCTAAAACTGGTACGTGATCATGGTTAGAGTTATATATGAAAAATTTAAACAACCCTTGTGCTACATCTTTACAAATACGATATGTAAAGGTGACAAATTGAAGTCGATAGTATTAAACTGCATAGAAAAGCTACAACTACAATGCGGTGACAATGTTAGGGCAGTAGTAAAATTTTCGAAACCTAATTAAAAGAATAGATGTATCACCGGAAAACCATACCTTCTCGTAAACGATAAGAAAATCTATTATTTTTTCGATGTCCCCTATTTATTGAAGTCGGTGCAAAATAACTTAATTAAATACGATATAATCTTTAATAACAAAAAATCATCATAGAAAGACGTTAAAATTTCTACATGTCTGACAAATCTAAACCGCTGCGATTGGTTCCTAAATCAACTAATTTACATATTACTCGAATAATTTTCAGAAAATGAAAATGAAATATGCCACATAAGTGTTTAGTGCAGTTGGTTTATCAAGGTATGTAGCTTCTAATGCTTTCTAATTTATTTGCATTCCTGTGTTACTTGATTTTTACAAAAAATGTTTATTTTTTATTTTTGGCTTAAATTTGGCCAGTAGTGAAAAAATAGTATATACACCATGATTGTGAAGTACATTATTGCCTACGCAGGTGCTAGGCAATAATGACAGACTTCACAACCTTGGTGTATAATATACAATTTTATTATAATTACCAATTTGTAATTCTTCTAATCGTAGTATTGGTATCACATTCCATTACTTCAATAGCTTTCTTTTCCAATCGCGTAATCTGATCGACTCATTTCCTGTTTTTTTTCAGTCTTGTTTCCTATTGTTGACTGTTTGAATACTCCTTTTCCATCCATAGTTCTACCATATGTCCTCTCATATTTTTTGTTACGATTTCAATCGTTTCGTCCTTGTGCTTTTTGATTTTTAGCACTTGTACTTTTCCAAAATTGTAGGACATACAGAAAAAGCTTTGTGGGGAACGTGAAACTTGTTAAAACACGAAAAATATAGCAGTTTGCAACACCTATAAGAGAAGTAAATCCTCGCAAGTATAAGGTTATCATAATGAATACGGTATGAATGAAATTCTTATACTTCTACCTTTTACTTTAAAGCCAAACCTTATACTGGAAAGGATATCCTTCGGTTTTATGAATTTGTTTCTACCGAACAAAACAACAACAGTTGACCGAAATTATATCCGTTTGTTTGCATGTGATAGATGTCATCTTGAAAACCATTCCTATGTAATAAATTTTCAAAAATATGTTTTATTAATTTTAGTTCAATTGAAAATTATTTTACACTAATTTTCATTAAGTGTTTAAACAATTATCAAGATAACAGTATTCACTTGATATTCAGAATTATTTTTTGAATATACTACATTCAATCACCGAAAAGAAGCTTTTCTAAATCTTACTTTACTCAAAAATGTTTTTTAAAAACCTTTCCGTTTTGTATTTATCACTTCATTTGATTTACTAGCAATTAACTGAATAAAACACAATATAATATAATACGCCAATCACATAGGTACGGTGAACCAATACTATAGTAAATGTGCATCGAAAAATTAAAGTCTTTATTTCTAAACCGTTGCAATACTATAAGTTATATAATCAAATTCTGTTAAATTAACAACGTCAATTTATCAGTCTACGTAAAGAATTATCCATATTAAATACATCATCATAACAAAAACCAGAACGATTAACAGTATCAAAAAAACATTTTTTACTGTTTCAGCTATGTTCCCTCCATCTGGGGTGTCGATATCTCCTTCAAAATGAGTACCATTGTCAACTGTTGAAAAAAGTGACTAGCTTTATTTATGAAATAATCTAAATATGCACTATTACCTTTTTCTGAAGCAAATACACACTGATGAATGTACAATATAAATAAGCAAATAATCACCGATTTGATTTTCATTTTCAGGCTTTTCGAAAATCGAGTTACTAAATGTAAAGTTAAAAATGAACTGACTCGTTTAATTTATTGAAGGAACAGTCAACCAATAAAATCATTATTTTGCCATATGGTTTTGCTATCACAAATACTTTAAACAATACGTAGCAAACACCCCGTTATTTCTGTTTTAAAACACAAACAAATTACTAATATATTAAATTGTACGTCAAATGTACGTCAAGGAGTTAGTCACTTTGAATGACAATAATTAAAATAAATATAAAAATACATGGTCCTTTGTGAATAAGATGAAGAAGAAATACTCAGGAATGAAAATTAGTATCGTGTGCCTTATCGTAAAAATTATGACAAGTGAATCACCATGGAATGAGCTTGCTTAGTGTTGTAATATGTAAAATATTAACGAATTATGTTCACCTCCTTATAATTAAACACACAATTATGGTGCGACCTTTACGGCTTTTGATGTCCCGTGTGAGTACTTCCCCAGCCCATTCATAGGATAATTAGAAAAGCATTAAGCATACTTAGTCAAAACCCGGTCACCCTCGAAAAGGGAAATTCAACACAGGTCAAAAATGTTCTTATTTAATCTGAATCTGAAGTAATCTGAACACAATCGGGTATTGAATTTTTGTCTTGGTATAGATCTACCATTTTTTGCGTATTTGATTCACAGATCAATTTTAATAATTCGATTAGTAGTTTATGTGGATCAGTTTCTTTTCTATCTAGTTTCTCCTTCGTTTGTAACGCCATTTTTAAAAATTTAAATTATTTTCTAATCGTATTCAAAACCTCTTGATCATAGACAGGACAGACCATTTTATGTTGAACATCCTATCCAAAGCTCAAAAGATTCCAATTATTTCTTTCATTGTTTTAAATAATTTCGTGACACTTTCCACTTATGCCAAAAGTTTTTAGCTTCAATAAAATAATTTCATGGTTTACCCAATCAAATGCTTTAGGTAAATCGATGGTGAAAGCCATTACTTTATTGTTGTTATCAAGATTTGTGTAATTGTAATCTAACAACGTGACTAAAGCAGTAGTAGTAGATTTATTATGCATGAACCCATGTTGTTGATTGATTAATATATTATTAGTACCTAAGAATTTTTATATTCTAGTGACTATAGTTTTTTCTATTATTTTAGAAAGCATCGATAGAAGTGTTATAGGTCTATAATTTATCAATTCACCTATTTTGAAAATTGGAACTATTTTTGAAATTTTTAATGAGTTTGGAAAAACACCTTCTTTGTAAAACTAATTTATTATTTTACACAGTGTCTTTGCTATAACCGTAGCACCAAGTTTAATGGCTTTGACAGGATTCTCATTTGGTCCGCTAGAGCTTGTGTTCTTTAAGACTTTAATTATGTTTATCAATTCAGATTCAGTAACTGGTGTTAACAATATAGTTGAGTTAATGTACATGTTTAATTCTTGCTCGTAGTAAGTTTTTTGGTATATTTAAAATTAATCGTCGTGGGATATCAATAAAGAAGTGATTGAATGCATTTGCAATTTGATAGCAATTTTGAGTTTCGATGTCATTTATTTTATTGTTGATGTAGTTTCTTTAGAAGTATAGTTAATATTATTGTTTTATTTATTTATTCGTATGGTACATTACACAAATATTGTATTGTGATGTAAGTGTTATGTATGGTGCCCCAAAAGATCAGTATAAACCTGTATAGTGTGGTGACGAAACCGTGTGCAATAGTGGATTGGTTCGTCTTGGCAAAGCATTTACTTCAAGGTTTAGGAAAACCACTAAAACCTAAACATGCCAACCCTTACCCACCTTAGTATTCACATGTATAATATTAATTAAGTGTGTAAACATTATAGAAGGTAAATAAGAACATAAAATATAACAGCACAGCCATTGCATGACGACATATAATGGACCGGTCCAAGCGCCAGTCACGACAATGACGAAAAAAATAGTAGGTTAAAGAAATAGCAAAACAAAATAATGGAAAAACAGATAATCAAGACAAGAATACAAAATATTGCTGAACTTCAGATGTCCTTCAGATTCGTAAGCCATAATATTGCTTCATCCGTTAAATTATGAATGTTTGGAAACCCTCCTTTAAACTTCGTTAATTGACAATCCTCTACAATATGTGTAACGGTCTCTGGTTCGTTTCCACAGTCACAATTTGGATTAGAAATCGCACCCCATTTGAACAACATAGAGTTGCATTTTGAATGGCCTGTTCTTATGCGATTTACTTTTGACCAAATTTTTTTTTTTTGATCAAAGCCCGGACTTCTATTGTTGGATCATCAATGAGATGTTTATTGAAAACATCAACTCCAGACCATAATTTTTTCCACTCTTCAACTTCAGAAAAACCGTACTTAAGTAGTCTTGCAACCATATAGGACTTCGAGATTTAAGTCTTTTAGCAGGAGGGTTGTCAATGTCATTCCAAATTGGTAACTTTTTGTTAAGTTGGCATTTATCCCATTCTCGTTTTAACGCAGCTTTTCGTCGAATGTTCGATGGAGTAATATTACAAAGAACAGGAAGCCAATCGAGAGGAGTAGATTTAATGGTTCCACTAATTATACGCATAGTGCAATTCAACTGGGCATCTATTTTTTTTGTATGATAACTATTCAACCAGACAGGAGCACAATATTCTGCTGTAGAATAAACTAATGCCAATGCAGCTGTACGAAGTGTCTTTGCATCTGCTCCCCAAGTTGTTCCAGCTAATTTTTGAATGACATTATTTCTTGTTTTCTTTTTTGTTTGACTTTTCTAAATGATCTTTGTAAATTAAAAACGTATCTAAAGTTACTCCCAGATAAACTGGGTTAAAATTATGGTTTAACTTTGTATTATTAAAGATAACATTAAGTTTTCTACTTTTTTCTCTATTACTTAAATGAAAACAAGAAACCTCTGTTTTTAAGATTGGGCATAATCGCCATTTTTGAAATAATTTTCCATAATACGCAAATCATCAGATAGTTTATTTTCAATTTCGAAAAATCTGAATGTTGAAATGAAATTGCCATATCATCGGCGTAGACGAATTTTCGACATTGTAAAGAAGGAAGATCAGAAATATATACATTAAAAGAATAGGTGCAAGAACCGATCCCTGTGGAAGACCATTATTTAAAAATCTAAATTTACTGCTTTTATCTTCAACAAAAACTCTAAACTTCCGATTAGACAACATATTTTCAATAAAAGAAATAATTTTGGAACAAGGAATAACGTTAAACAATTTAAAAAGTAAACCTTCTTTCCACACGGTATCGTATGCAGCAGTTAAATCTAAAAAGGCAACTCCAGTTTTAAGTTTTTTCTGAAATCCAGCTTCGATATGTGTTGTTAATGCCAATACTTCATCACAACAACTTCTACCGGATCGAAATCCTGCTTGTTCAATTGGTAATTTTTCTTCTATTAACGGATTAATTCTTTGAAAAATCAATCTTTCCAAAACCTTATAAATTACACTTAACAAACTTATTGGACGATAAGAAGTTGGGTCTGTAGGACATTTGTTTTCTTTAAAATTGCCACGACTTTACATTTCTTTAAATCTGTTGGTAACTTACCTGTATTATAAATATCATTGTGAAACATAATTCCATCAAACCCAGCAGCTTTCTTTGATTTGGTCTTTTTTTATGCATGTTTTAGCTCTTCTACAATAAAAGGTTTGGATATATCTTCTGAGATAGATGTAGGTTTTCTTTCCTTTTGTGGACACTTTTTCACTTTTGTGATTGTCAATTTGTTCACTTTTACTGAGTTTGAAACATTAACCAACCGAGAAGCAATAGAATTTGGAGAAATTTTTGTATTTGTTTTAGAAGATTGATTTGTAAAACCTAATTTATTTAAAAGTGCCCATCTTTTACGACTTGAATGTACAAAATCCATATTTTCCATTAATGAATTCCATTTCTCTTTTCTTCCATTATTTAGAGATGACAGTACAGCATTTCCATTTTCTTTATTTAAATTTTCTAGGTATGATTTGTACAATCTGTTTGTTTCAGTTGACCAACATGGGACATATTCCTATCAAAAACCACGTGGAATGAATTTTTTTGCTGCACATTTAACAGCACTTACAAACCTAAAATAATTATCAGAAACCGGTGGTATCCATCTAAGAATAGAATTGAGAGATGTTCTATAGTGTATCCAATTAGTTTCTTGAAAATTCCATCTTAGTTTTCCTAAAGATTCTACAAACGGAATTTGAAGTCCAATTTCTATTAGCGAAGGCTTATGTTGACTTCTTGAAAAATTGTTTAGTACTATAGGTGTTGATTGTAATGGAACCATGTCACGATCCATTGATACTAAACACAGGTCCGGGCTGTAATCGTTTTGCCATCGACCGGAATAAAATATTTTGTTGTTTTTTGGATCGTATACTAAATGTATGTTTTGAAATTCCATCCATGTTTGTAACGTTATTATATTCATATCGTTGTCTTTGTAGCCCCATAATGTGTTGTGACAATTAAAGTCACCAACATATGAACATGGATAAAGAAAAACGACATTAAAAGTTTCTGGCCAAGGTATTGAAAGGAGGTGTATAAATATTTACTACGTATAAAACCTCCTATTTTAGTAGTTATAACGAAAATTACAGAAATTATACTTTTTGTATATTTTCGTATTGAATATTTTTTGACGTATGTTGCTATTCCATGAATCGGGCTCTCAATAAAGTCTTCTAATTGAAAACCTTTTACTATACCTTTATTGAGTATACTTGTCTCATCTCCACATTGTGTTTCCTGTAAAAGTAAAATATCGACTCTATTTCTGAAACAAAGATTAGACAAGAAATCTGATTTGTCCTTACTCAACCCCTCAACATTAATTTGTAGAATATTTGTTTTGTGCCCGATATTAGTGCGTGATTGTGTTTTGTGAAATTGTGTTATACATTTTTTCGTAATTATCCGGGAGGGTCTTGATGACCAGATCCGGAAACTAAAGTGGTGATTTTCAGGAACAACATGTTTTTCTTGTTGACCATGGAGTACTGTAAGGTACTGATCACCTTCCATATTTTATACTTGTATTCAAAACCCCTAAAAACACAAACAATAACGCTCTAACAAAATTGACGTACATTTTGACGTTTTTTAATCTGACATTATTATTACATTTATTATTATTAATAAGTTTCTAGACGCTTTTTTATTTGTTTGATGACTGCAGAATAACTCTTTTTACCATGTAATTTTTTTGCAATTTGTAGTGATTTTTTTGTAATTATTTTTGTACTTATTGTAGTATGTTTGTGGTATTATACTATTATTTTTTAAAATAAACAGTACTTTTATTCTTCGGCTTGATACTAATAAGCCAGTAGTAAGCCAAGTTTTGTCATTTTTAGCGATTTTGTTTTGTTTAATTGTAAGAAAAGTATCAGTGTGAAACCTAAACGTATTTATAAATTTTTTTTATTTTATTTTCAATATTATTCCTCAGACATTTTACTTAAATAGTTATTTACTTAACGAGTTCGGGAAGATAAAATTTCCCGCATGAGAACTTTGTTTGCCGCACGACCGTAGAGAGTGCGGCATTAGTGCAATTGCGGGAAATTTCTTCTCGAAAAGTTAGGTATCTTACTTTCTGTAACGAGTAACTGTAGTAATAATTCATAAATCAATAAATTCACAGCTGTTTGGTTTTTTGTGTTTACAATAAATTTGAGTTGGTAGCACTGTCCCCCGATTACTTGACAATTTGCTTTGCGTTGTCAACTAATAGCAACCTAACAAAAATTCCCTATTCCTCGAAAACTAAAAAACACCGAAGTGCGGAAATGGAACTTCCCGTGCATCGAGAATAACCGAGGGGCCTTAGTAATCTTAGACTATGAGTACAAATAGTATATTACAAACCAAGGTTGCGAAGTCTGTCATTATTGCCTTAGCACCAGTTTATTTCACCAGTTTTTTTATTGCCCCTCGCGAAATAAACTGGTGCTAAGGCAATAATGACAGACTTCACAACCCTGGTGTATAATATACTATTTTGTACTCATAGCTAAGATTACTAATTTTTTCCTTTACTGTAGAAGAGCTAAAACATGCATTAAAAAAGACCAAATCAAAGAAAGCTCCTGGGTTTGATGCAATACATCCAGAATTTTTAAAAAATTTAGAAAATTATTCTTTGAAGTGGCTACTTATGTTTTTCAATAATATTTATAATACAGGTAAGTTACCAACAGATTTAAATAAATGTAAAGTCGTGGCAATTTTAAAGAAAAACAAATGTCCTACAGACCCAACTTCTTATCGTCCAATAAGTTTGTTAAGTGTAATATATCAGGTTTGGAAAGATTGATATTTCAAAGAATTAATCCGTTAATAGAAGAAAAATTACCAATTGAACAAGCAGGATTTCGATCCGGTAGAAGTTGTTGTGATGAAGTATTGACATTAACAACACATATCGAAACTGAATTTCAGAAAAAACTTAAAACTGGAGTTGCATTTTTAGATTTAACTGCTGCATACGATACCGTGTAGAAAGAAGGTTTACTTTTAAATTATTTAACGTTATTCCTTGTTCCAAAATTATTTCTTTTATTGAAAATATGTTGTCTAATTGGAAGTTTAGAGTTTTTGTTGAAGATAAAAGCAGTAAATTTTTAAATAATGGTCTTCCACAGGATCGGTTCTTGCACCTATTCTTTTAATGTATATATTTCTGATTTTCCTTCTTTACAATGTCGAAAAATTTGTCTATGCCGATGATATGGCAATTTCATTTCAACACTCAGAGTTTTTCGAAATTGAAAATGAACTATCTGATAATCTGCGTATTATGGAAATTTATTTCAAAAATGGCGATTATGCCCCAATCTTAAAAAACAGAGGTTTCTTTGTTTTCATTTAAGTAATAAAGAAAAAAGTAGAAAACTTAATGTTATCTTTAATAATACAAAGTTAAACCATAATTTTAACCCAGTTTATCTGGGAGTAACTTTAGATACGTTTTAATTTACAAAGATCATTTAGAAAAGTCAAACAAAAAAAGAAAACAAGAAATAATGTCATTCAAAATTAGCTAGAACAACTTGGGAGCAGATGCAAAGACACTTCGTACAGCTGCATTGGCATTAGTTTATTCTACAGCAGAATATTGTGCTCCTGTCTGGTTGAATAGTTATCATACAAAAAAATAGATGCCCAGTTGAATTGCACTATGCGTATAATTAGTGGAACCATTAAATCTACTTCTCTCGATTGGCTTCCTGTTCTTTGTAATATTACTCCATCGAACATTCGACGAAAAGCTGCGTTAAAACAAGAATGGGATAAATGCCAACTTAACAAAAAGTTACCAATTTGGAATGACATTGACAACCCTCCTGCTAAAAGACTTAAATCTCGAAGTCCTATATGGTTGCAAGACTACTTAAGTACGGCTTTTCTGAAGTTGAAGAGTGGAAAAATTATGGTCTGAAGTTGATGTTTTCAATAAACATCTCATTGATGATCCAACAATAGAAGTCCCGGGCTTTGATCAAAAGAAAAATTTGGTCAAAAGTAAATCGCATAAGAACAGGCCATTCAAAATGCAACTCTATGTTGTTCAAATGGGGTGCGATTTCTAATCCAAATTGTGACTGTGGAAACGAACCAGAGACCGTTACACATATTGTAGAGGATTGTCAATTAACGAAGTTTAAAGGAGGGTTTCCAAACATTCATAATTTAACGGATGAAGCAATATTATGGCTTACGAATCTGAAGGACATCTGAAGTTCAGCAATATTTTGTATTCTTGTCTTGATTATCTGTTTTTCCATTATTTTGTTTTGCTATTTCTTTAACCTACTATTTTTTTCGTCATTGTCGTGACTGGCGCTTGGACCGGTCCATTATATGTCGTCATGCAATGGCTGTGCTGTTATATTTTATGTTCTTATTTACCTTCTATAATGTTTACACACTTAATTAATATTATTCCATGTGAATACTAAGGTGGGTAAGGGTTGGCATGTTTAGGTTTTAGTGGTTTTCCTAAACCTTGAAGTAAATGCTTTGCCAAGACGAACCAATCCACTATTGCACACGGTTTCGTCACCACACTATACAGGTTTATACTGATCTTCTGGGGCACCATACATAACACTTACATCACAATACAATACTTGTATAATGTACCATACGAATAAATAAATAAAATAATAATAATATTAACTATACTTTTAAAGAAACTACAACAACAATAAAAATAAATGACATCGAAACTCAAAATTGCTATTAAATTGCAAATGCATTCAATCACTTCTTTATTGATATCCCACGACGATTAATTCTAAATATACCAAAAACTTACTACGAGAGCAAGAAATTAAACATGTACATTAACTCAACTATATTATTAACACCAGTTACTGAATCTGAATTGATAAACATAATTAAAGTCTTAAAGAACAATGTTCTAAGCGGAGCAGATGAGATTCCTGTCAAAGCAATTAAACTTGGTGTTACGGTTATAGCAAAGACACTGTGTAAAATAATAAATTAGTTTTACAAAGAAGGTGTTTTTCAAACTTATTAAAAATTTCAAAAATAATTCCAATTTTTCAAAAAAAGATGAATTGGATAAATTATAGACTCACTAACACTTCTAACGATGCTTTCTAAAATAATAGAAAAAACTATAGTCACTAGAATATTAAAATTCTTAGGTACTAATAATATATTAATCAATCAACAACATGGGTTTCATGCATAATAAATCTACTACTAGTGATTTAGTCACGTTGTTAGATTACAATTACACAAATCTTGATAACAATAATAAAGTAATGGCTTTTACCATCGATTTATTTAAAGCATTTGATTGGGTAAAACATGAAATTATTTTATGAAGCTAAAATTTTGGCATAAGTGTAAAGTGTCACGAAATTATTTAAAAACAATGTAAGAAATAATTGGAATCTTTTGAGCTTTGGATAAGATGTTCAACAAAATGGTCTATCCTGTCATGATCAAGAGGTTTTGAATACGATTAGAAAATAATTTAAATTTTTAAAAATGGCGTTACAAACGAAGAATAAAACTAGATAGAAAAAGAAACTTACCCACATAAACTACTATTTGAATTATTAAAATTGATCTGTGAATCAAATACGCAAAAAATGGTAGATCTATACCAAGACAAAAATTCAATACCCGATTGTGTTCAGATTACTTTCAGATTCAGATTAAATAAGAACATTTTTGGACCTGTGTTGAATTTTCCTTTTCGAGGGTGGCCTGGTTTTGACTAAGTATGACCCAACGCTTTAATAATTATCCTATGAATGGACTGAGAAGTACTCATGCCGTGACATCAAAGCTGTTAAGTCGTCACCATAATTGTGTGTTTAATTATAAGAAGGTGAACATAATTCGTTAATATTTTGTATATTACAACACGAAGCAAGCTCGTTCCATGGTGATTCACTTGTCATACTTTTACGATAAGGCACACGATACTAATTTTCATTCCTGAGTATTTCTTCTTCATCTCATTCACAAAGGACCAGTATTTTTTATATGTATTTTATTTATTGTCATTCAAAGTGACCTTCTTCCTTGACGTCATTTGACGTACAATTTAATATATTAGTAATTTATTTGTGTTTTAAAACAGAAGTCAACGGGGTGTTTGCTAGGTATTGTTTAAAGTATTTGTGATAGCAAAACCATATGCCAAATTTTATTGGTTATTTGACTCCTTCAATAAATTAAACAAAGTCAGTTCATTTTTAACTCTACATTTAGCAACTCGATTTCCGAAAAACCTGAAAAATGAAAATTGGATCGGTGATTATTTGCTTATTTATATTGTACATTCATCAGTGTGTAGTTGCTTCAGAAAAAGGTAATTGTGTATATTTAGATTATTTCATAAATAAATCTCAATTACTTTTTCAACACGTTGACAATGGTACTCAATTTGAAGGAGTATCGCACCAACCCAGATGGCAGGGAAATAGCCGAAACAGTAAAAATCTTTTTTGATACTGTTAATCGTTCTGGTTTTTGTTATGATGATGTATTTAATATGGATAATTCTTTACGTAGACTGATAAATTGACGTTGTTAATTTGACAGAATTTGATTATATAACTTATGTAGTATTAAAACGGTTTAGAAATAAAGACTTTAATTTTTCGATGCATATTTACTATAGTATTGGTTTACCGTACCTATGTGATTGGCGTATTATATTATATTGTGTTTGATTCCAGTTAACTGCTAGTAAATTAAATGAAGTGATAAATACAAAACGGAAAAGGTTATTAAAAAACATTTTTTGAGTAAAGTAAGATTTAGAAAAGCTTCTTTTCGGTGATTGAATGTAGAATCTTCAAAAATAATTCTGAATATCAAGTGAATACTGTGTTATCTCTGATAATTGTTTAAAAATTTGATTAAAATTAGTGTAAAATTATTTTCAATTAAACTAAAATTAATAAAACATATTTTTTTTTAAGAAAATTTATTACAACTGCTATATTTTTCGTGTTTTAACAAGTTTCACGTTTACCCATAGCTTTTCTGTGGCGTCCTATAATTTTGGAAAAGTGCCAAGTGCTAAAAATCAAAAAAACACAATGACGTAAATTATTGAAATCGTAACAAAAAAATATGAGAGTACATATGTAGACACTATAGATGGAAAAGAAGTGTTAAAACAGTCAAGTTATAGGAAACAAGACTGAAAAACACGAAATGAGTCGATCAGATTACGCGATTGGAAAGAAAGCTATTGAAGTAATGTAATGTGATACCAATACATCGATTAGAAGAGATTACAAATTGGTAATACTGATAAAATTGTATATTATACGACCAAAGGTTGTGAAGTCTGTCATTTATTGCCGTAGCACCAGTGCGTAGGCAATAATGGACTTCACAATCATGGTGTATATACTATTTTTCTACTACTAGCCAAATTTAAGCCAAAAATAAAAAATAAACATTTTTCTTGTAAAAATCAAGTAGCACAGGAATGCAAATAAATTAAAAAGCATTAGCTACATACGTTGATAAACCAACTGCACTAAACACTTGTGTGGATATATTTCACCTTCATTTTCTGAAAATTATTCGAGTAATATGTAAATTAGTTGATTTAGGAGCCAATCGCAGCGGTTTAGATTTGTCAGACATGTAGAAATTTTTAATGTCTTTCTATGATGATTTTTTGTTATTAAAAATTATATCGTATTTAATTAAGTTATTTTGCACCGACTTCAATAAATAGGGACATCAAAGAAAATAATAGATTTTCTTATCGTTTACGAGAAGGTATGGTTTTTCCGATGATACATCTATTCTTCCAATTAGGTTTCAAAAAATTTATACTGCCTTAACATTGTCACCGCATTGTAGTTGTAGCTTTTCTATGCAGTTTAATACTATCGACTTCAATTTGTCACCTTTACATATCGTATTTGTAAAGATGTAGCACAAGGGTTGTTTAAATTTTTTATATATAACTCTAACCATGATCACGGAAACAGTTTGAGCTGGCAAAATAATTTAAAACCTATTTTAAAATTAACATTTTGGGGCTCGTGAAATATAATTTAAGTGAAAATTGTTTGTATTCCTCTGTATATCTCCTGCTTCTTAGTGGATTATTTTTTAAGTCCACTTGGGCTGTCACAATTTGTGCTCTGCTTTCGGGAAGTAATCGTTGTTAGATGTTAACTGCAATTAAAGTGCTTTCTTTTCACGTTGCAATTTAAGAATGTTCCTCTGTAATTTTCTTTACTTAAGAGCATTTGAGCTGCAAGCTTGAGTAGTTTTGGTATAGCTAGAGATATTAACTGGCATTTGTTGCTTTGCCAATATACCTAACATCATTTGAATATTGGGTTTCAGAAATTGACACTTGTAATTCATTTAGGAATGCAAATGTTGTTGCCACATACTCGTTAAGTTTACAACAAAATGTTTGTAATTTGTATCATGTAACTTAACTCGCCTGGTTAAATCTCCTTTGGGAAACCTGAAAAAACTGATTCTACCATTATATTTAATAAATAAATAAATTCAGGTTATGTATTTGCGGTTATGGGATGGGGCGCGAATTTTAAACTAATGGTATTTTTATTCAAATAATTTTTATCGTGTGTTAGGTAATTTTAAGCAGCAAATACGTTAAAGATAATCACCTGGATATACAAAATTATGTTTCACTCGTTTTTGTTAAACAACTATTCTTAGATTCTCAAAAAATTTGAATTTGTCCATTATTAACCTAGGTCAACAATAGAAAAAATTATTAACCACTAATAGAGAAATTCAACTTCTCAGTTGGCTAGGAGACGCAATAATTGTCCACTTCACAGCTAGTAATGTGGAAAAGGTATTTACATTGTTATCAGAGAAAGATCTGTATGAATAATTGTTTTGTTGCATTGTTGTTGAGACACAAGAAACAGAAATGTTGTGCTGAATGATCCGACAATCTGGCTGTGAATTACATAGTTTTAAGTAGTTCAGAAATAATAAAATTTGAAAATAGATAATCACTACAGAGCACATTTTTTAGGGTTACTCTTATTGTTGGTTCGTTAAATATACAGAATTCCAGATTGTAGCGGATCTCATTAAGTCTATTAGTTTAATAAGTCTTTTTCTTTTGTTCCATTATGTTTACGTTAAAAACACCACACACTATTATTTTTTGAATACTTCATACCACTTAAACTAAATAAACAAGTTTCTAATGTTTTTATAAATTTTCCGTTTGGCGATCTGTAGACACACATAACACAAATTCGACAGTTTGTAGTTTAATTTCAATTGCTGAAAGTTCAACATTTAAATCTCACTTAGATTTAATTATGATATCAAGTTCTTTGTAATTGTACATAACAATACACATAACATATCAACATTTTTCGTGAGCTCATGTGCTTCAAAAACCCTCTAGTTTGTCTTATTAGATTTGTGCATTTTTGATGTAGAATAGTCATTTGCAGGTTTGAGTTAATACGAATTTTGGTTTAATGCTGTTACTTGAAATATTTTGGTACACTTTTGCTATACATCATTTCTTTTAAGGAAAATCTATTTATAAATACATTTTTAGGCCAGAATTGTGGATTAATAACTACGTTATCAATTTCAGTTGGCACTCCAATTTTAAATGATGACTGCCCTACATTTTCAAATTTAGGTTTTTATTTCTTCTTCTACAAATTCATATATTCTCACATTTAGCAAAAATGCTTTAATTTCATCAAGTTTTGTTCCATTTACTTGTTAAACAAATATCCATTTTCCTACTAAAATTTATGACGGGAAGATCTATGTTATTGTTTGTTCCACTAAAGCAGAAAAAATTGGGATGGCGCGGCGGTTTTCGTTGTATAGTTTTTCCATTCAAAATCATTCTTAGTATTATCATTGTATTATTATTGTATGTATTCGTTTAAGTATTTTTGATACACTGTGCCTCGTTAACTCAGTGTTTTTGGAGGTAGGTTCCGTTAAATTATTATTATTGTTTATAAAGTTTGTGATGAGCGCCAGATTCGAATTACTGATCGTTTTAGTTTCGGCCCACTCAACCGAAATCTAAAAAATGAAAATAACAATTGAGTTACATGTACACAATTAAAACAATTAAAATGCAAGTTGTTTGATCAAGAAATACCAATTTAAATGTGCCATACTAGTTTTAATCAATTTAACAGAAATTTAATAAAATGTTTATTTGAAATAAGCTACCAAAATTAATTTAAAACTTCACATGTGCAAAATTCAATTTTTCAAAATTAATTATGTATCGGGTAAATAAGGCCTTAATGCTTACCGAATTGTTTTTTTTAGTACAAATGATTGTAAAATACAGTATTAAACCATTGTTGTCATTCTAAACAATAAGTTTTATTTAAAGGGTAAATAATTAGGTGGCAGCTCTGGAATAACAAGCTTGAGAAAAAAAATTTCCAAAAGAAATTACAGAATTTGTGCATAGATTATAGTGTTGTAATGTAAAGCAAATTTAAATAATATTATAATAATTTAGGAAAGTATAAAATCTTTGATTGTAGTAGTGATTCGATTAAAATAAAATTTTCATTAAGTAAAGATTTGATTAGAAGAAAATTAGATTTTCTTCAGGTGACATTATTAGAGAATTTTTCCTTGACCTAAATATTTCTGCTTTATCCGTTAAGCGATTACAAGTGTTCGCGTCCGACATTAAAATGGAGACCAACCAGTTTCGGACCAGATAGCACTTCTCAAACTTACGGTCTATTTGCTGTTACGGTTTTTAAATTTAAAAATCTTCTAAAATTGTGTGCTTGAACGCGCCTGACGTGATAATGGTTGTCAATGGTAGAAGGTGACGGGAGCTCCTTTTAATGGGCCGTTTATAGTCTGTTATTTTGTGTCTGTTGATTCAAAGACGACAATCGTTGTAGAGTTAATAAATTTTCTCCTTTGTTTTTCCGATTAATTTGGCGCTATTGTCACAATACAGTAAGCGGGTTTCATACGTCATGTTAAGATTCGAAGGTCGTAAAAGAAAAAGGGTTATACATTTTACAAATTTAATGCATTTGGTGCATAACAGTTGTGGAGTTACCCAAATGTTTGGCATTTAATGGCGAATTACAAAAAGAAGATATATTAGGTCGTTTTTTTGTAGTCTTTTGTTTTGGAAAGTTTATTCCTTACTTATTAATTTTCGTAAAGACGAATGCAATTGTTCCTATCTAATTGACTCACACTTAAGGTCATTGGAAATTGCTGGCGGGCACGTTAAATTCTATGAGTGTAATCAAGACGTTTATCTTAACCACCTGTGTGACCTATATGGTGATTGCATTGGCAATTTAGAAACAAACAAAATACACCGAAGAAAATATGTTCCTTATTTCTATTATTATCGTGAATTAGGAAACTATGTTGTAACCGCGATCGCGATGTAATCCGGTTGATTGTTTCGAGGCGTAATGATATCGGTTTTTATTCTACAAAATGTCAAGTGTATTGATATTATGGTGAATTATGGGAGTCCCAGAGTTAAACGCACGTAGTTTATTGTTGTTAACTTTTAAATTATTTATGCCTACGTACGTTATGATACAATAACCGCATTACCCGTATACGAATATAAAAGCGCTATTTGAAATAAATAAGTATACACTCATGAAATTTAAAACTTGGACACCACAATTTCTGTAAACAAAAGTTTGCACATTGTGAAGCGGGCTTAAGGGTATCATTTACAATTCTAACAGCAGGTAGTCTCAGCAGGGGTTATCTTATAGAAGGACTGTAGAATGAATCATTACACTAAGCACGTTTTAGAAAATAGGTAATTTACGTTGCTTACTTAATTTTTTCTTTAAAGAATATATTTGAAGGTATCGCTAATTAAACACCATAGCTCGATTAATTATCGAATCAAAATTTTGTTTAGGAAATGTTTACAAAATAAAATTAGAAATAATTTTGATTTAAAAACGTCTACAAGCAATAACTTTTAAATTAAATCAAAAACTAAACATGGTTATTTGGGTTGACTGATTATTACTTATTTTTAAATAAATCTAACCTACTAATTATTGTAAGTTATTAAAAAAATCATTAAACTCTCTATTCATAATATTTAGTCCTTACAAAATGTATATTTTATGACGTTTCATTTTTTCTGTAGTTAATATAAAAAGTGAAAATAAAAACTAAGGCAATTCTTATTGTCAACGTATATATTTAGTTTTTGACAAGAATTTATTACATAATTATAATTAAGATACCAAGTTATAGTTTAAAATTAAATGAAAACTTTTTTTTAAATAAAGGTATTACTATATAAATAAATATAAGAAATCAATAATGGGTGTGACCTCCATTATTATTGATACATTCTTGGAGGCGTCTGCTCATTGACGCTATCAAGGTATCAATATAATTAATATTAATCGTTTCCCATGCGGTATCAATGGCTGCAATTAGTGCATTACGGTTTACTGGTATAAAATTTGGCCCTTGTTGTCTTCGGATAACAGCAAGTATTCGAGCCCAAACATTTTCGATAATGTTAAAATCTGGGCTTTTGCTGGCCAGGGTAACAGCTCCAAGTTATTTGCTTGTATCCAGTTGCGCACAACCTGCGAAGTATAGGGTCATCATATCCCGATAGTTAATTATCGAATGTTCCAAGAAAATATGTGTAAATAGTAAATGGAATCTACTAACGTAACGTTAAGTCGTTAATTATAGTTACATAACTCTCCTTTCATAAGATATAGTTCATATTAATATGCTTATTGTAAAGCTTCGTACACACCTGAACAACAAACCGAGGAACAAACAGAACAACGAACCGAACGGCAATCGGAACATTAATTTGGACGGTGCTACGTACGAATTTTAGAACAGATTCGCAAGTCCTGATTGTTCCACGAACGGTTTGCGGCGTTCCCGCAACTTGTCGGTTTTTCTCCGACATCAAAGAAAATGCGCGCGAATGCGTTTGCAGGTTTGGACGAATCTAAACAAAACGGCGAACAAACTTATGCGGGAGAATTAAATTATTTATTTTTGTCCTCCCTTTTGTGGGTTTGTTGTGTTTTAGGTAATATTATGGAGTTGACAGAAGAAAAATGTTTTAAATTAATCAGTGTTTAAGAATGCAAGAAAAAATGATGTCCCTATTAGCATCATTTGGGCGGAAATTTCCAAAATAAAAAAAGTAAAGTAAATTATAATTTTTACTCTTCTTTGTGCGTAAAAATTTGGTTGGCACTATCTTCTTGTTTTCCGCAATTTTCTTCTCAATAATAAATATATATGAACTGAAAACTACTGAAAATAATTATGGGAACAGCACAAACGTTCCGTTTGTTGTTCGGATTGTGGAAATCATAAAAGATCGTTTGTCGTTCTGTTTGACTTTCGGTTCGTTGTTATGTTTGTTGCTCGGTTTGTTGTTCAGGTGTGTACGAAGCTTTACAACTTAAGCAACAATTTTTGGCGAATAAAGATTAGTTTGTGATGTAATATTAGAAACACAAATTTATATCATATCAAATTTATGACAACTTAAAACCAAGAACGTGTATGTTATTGCTAAGAAATTATTAAGGAAAAGCGCAATTGCAGTGTAAATATTTATAATTAGATATTTTCGAAAGTTTATAAGTCCTCTATTGTAATCTTAATACTTAAAAGAAAATCCTGTCCATTAGCATTATAAGGAAATGGCTTTTACTTTATGAATAAGTTTCAATAACAATAGAATATCCTTGCTTGTTTAATTTACTTCCTTTGAGTCATATTGCTCTAAGGGTTGTTACATTGGTCATTAGAAGTATGTAATAAATAAACAATTACCTACTGTTTGAGAAGGGGTAGTGTGAACCAATAAATAAAGTAAGAAATGTAAATTCCATTTTAGTTTAAAATTTCAAGTGTTGTGAAAATGCCACCTCATCTCGGTGCTGATTTGAAAGCGCGGATTGTTTCGGAATTAGCGGCGGGCCGTAGCGTGCGTGAAATTTCACGTATGTTAGATATACCAAAAGCACCGTAGGGCATTACCGAGTAAAATGGAATCTTGAACACACTTTGAAAGAGCCATCGGAAGTGGTAGACCTAAAGTATCTACACGTGCTCAAGATCTCGAGTTGTTTCATTACGTAACAGAACAACCATTTGCTACATACCCAGGGCTATAGCAGATACACATTTTCCGGATGCCGTATAACTGAACAAAAAAGATTAAAGGAGATGCGAAAGGAAGTTCTCAGTGACGAAAATATGAGACGTCGTCTGGAATTTGCAAGGCGATATGTGAACGAACCTTTGGAATTTTGGAATCGAGTGATTTTTAGCGACGAAAAACGTTCAATAGCCGCAACGATGGACCACTAAAAGTTTTAGAATGGAAGGAACTCGTTACGAAAATAATCACATATGTCCTAAAAACGAAGTGGTTATTTTTCTGTGAATGTGTGGGTTGGGTTAGCGCGCGGGGTCCAGGAGTTTGTTGGGCTATCGATGGACGTCTTGATTCTGCTGCGTATTTAGAA
>JALBCR010002829.1:0-123572 GCA_030710515.1 Abscondita cerata | reverse complement strand
TCATTGTACTTCGTTCGGTTACGTATTGCTCTACAGTTAATTTTCAATTAGAAAACTTTATGTTCCTATGTGTACACTCATGAAATTTAAAACTTGGACACCACAATTTCTGTAAACAAAAGTTTGCACATTGTGAAGCGGGCTTAAGGGTATCATTTACAATTCTAACAGCAGGTAGTCTCAGCAGGGGTTATCTTATAGAAGGACTGTAGAATGAATCATTACACTAAGCACGTTTTAGAAAATAGGTAATTTACGTTGCTTACTTAATTTTTTCTTTAAAGAATATATTTGAAGGTATCGCTAATTAAACACCATAGCTCGATTAATTATCGAATCAAAATTTTGTTTAGAAATGTTTACAAAATAAAATTAGAAATAATTTTGATTTAAAAAACGTCTACAAGCAATAATTTTTAAATTAAATCAAAAAACTAAACATGGTTATTTGGGTTGACTGATTATTACTTATTTTTAAATAAATCTAACCTACTAATTATTGTAAGTTATTAAAAAAATCATTAAACTCTCTATTCATAATATTTAGTCCTTACAAAATGTATATTTTATGACGTTTCATTTTTTCTGTAGTTAATATAAAAAGTGAAAATAAAAACTAAGGCAATTTTTATTGTCAACGTATATATTTAGTTTTTGACAAGAATTTATTACATAATTATAATTAAGATACCAAGTTATAGTTTAAAATTAAATGAAAACGTTTTTTTTTAAATAAAGGTATTACTATATAAATAAATATAAGAAATCAATAATGGGTGTGACCTCCATTATTATTGATACATTCTTGGAAGCGTCTGCTCATTGACGCTATCAAGGTATCAATATAATTAATATTAATCGTTTCCCATGCGGTATCAATGGCTGCAATTAGTGCATTACGGTTTACTGGTATAAAATTTGGCCCTTGTTGTCTTCGGATAACAGCAAGTATTCGAGCCCAAACATTTTCGATAATGTTAAAATCTGGGCTTTTGCTGGCCAGGGTAACAGCTCCAAGTTATTTGCTTGTATCCAGTTGCGCACAACCTGCGAAGTATAGGGTCATCATATCCCGATAGTTAATTATCGAATGTTCTTTAAGTCGTTAATTATAGTTACATAACTCTCCTTTCATAAGATATAGTTCATATTAATATGCTTATTGTAAAGCTTCGTACACACCTGAACAACAAACCGAGGAACAAACAGAACAACGAACCGAACGGCAATCGGAACATTAATTTGGACGGTGCTACGTACGAATTTTAGAACAGATTCGCAAGTCCTGATTGTTCCACGAACGGTTTGCGGCGTTCCGCAACTTGTGGGTTTTTCTCCGACATCAAAGAAAATGCGCGCGAATGCGTTTGCAGGTTTGGACGAATCTAAACAAAACGGCGAACAAACTTATGCGGGAGAATTAAATTATTTATTTTTGTCCTCCTTTTTGTGGGTTTGTTGTGTTGGAGTTGACAGAAAAAAAATGTTTTAAATTAATCAGTGTTTAAGAATGCAAGAAAAAAATGATGTCCCTATTAGCATCATTTGGGCGGGAAATTTCCAAAATAAAAAAAGCGAAGTAAATTATAATTTTTTACTCTTCTTTGTGCGTAAAAATTTGGTTGGCACTATCTTCTTGTTTTCCGCAATTTTCTCTTCTCAATAATAAATATATATGAACTGAAAACTACTGAAAATAATTATGGGAACAGCACAAACGTTCCGTTTGTTGTTCGGATTGTGGAAATCATAAAAGATCGTTTGTCGTTCTGTTTGACTTTCGGTTCGTTGTTATGTTTGTTGCTCGGTTTGTTGTTCAGGTGTGTACGAAGCTTTACAACTTAAGCAACAATTTTTTGGCGAATAAAGATTAGTTTGTGATGTAATATTAGAAACACAAATTTATATCATATCAAATTTATGACAACTTAAAACCAAGAACGTGTATGTTATTGCTAAGAAATTATTAAGGAAAAAGCGCAATTGCAGTGTAAATATTTATAATTAGATATTTTTGAAAGTTTATAAGTCCTCTATTGTAATCTTAATACTTAAAAGAAAATCCTGTCCATTAGCATTATAAGGAAATGGCTTTTACTTTATGAATAAGTTTCAATAACAATAGAATATCCTTGCTTGTTTAATTTACTTCCTTTGAGTCATATTGCTCTAAGGGTTGTTACATTGGTCATTAGAAGTATGTAATAAATAAACAATTACCTACTGTTTGAGAAGGGGTAGTGTGAACCAATAAATAAAGTAAGAAATGTAAATTCCATTTTAGTTTAAAATTTCAAGTGTTGTGAAAATGCCACCTCATCTCGGTGCTGATTTGAAAGCGCGGATTGTTTTGGAATTAGCGGCGGGCCGTAGCGTGCGTGAAATTTCACGTATGTTAGATATACCAAAAGCACCGTAGGGCATTACCGAGTAAAATGGAATCTTGAACACACTTTGGAAAGAGCCATCGGAAGTGGTAGACCTAAAGTATCTACACGTGCTCAAGATCTCGAGTTGTTTCATTACGTAACAGAACAACCATTTGCTACATACTCCAGGGCTATAGCAGATACACATTTTCCCGGATGCCGTATAACTGCACAAAAAGATTAAAGGAGATGGGAATAAAGAAGTATAATGCTGCTGCGAAAGAAGTTCTCAGTGACGAAAATATGAGACGTCGTCTGGAATTTGCAAGGCGATATGTGAACGAACCTTTGGAATTTTGGAATCGAGTGATTTTTAGCGACGAAAAACGTTCAATAGCCGCAACGATGGACCACTAAAAGTTTTTAGAATGGAAGGAACTCGTTACGAAAATAATCACATATGTCCTAAAAACGAAGTGGTTATTTTTCTGTGAATGTGTGGGGTTGGGTTAGCGCGCGGGGTCCAGGAGTTTGTTGGGCTATCGATGGACGTCTTGATTCTGCTGCGTATTTAGATATTTTGGAAACTATTATGAAACCTTCAGTCGAAGTGTTTTATCCAGACGAAGATTATATTTTCCAACAAGTAAGTATTCTTATTTCACTATACTTTCTTCAAAAATAGTTCGGGATCTGTTGAATTAACATTTTCATAATGTATTTTTGTTGTTAAAGGACAACGCCCCTATTCATACTTTGCGGGTTGTGCGCAATTGGATACGAGAAAATAACTTGGAGCTGTTACCCTGGCCAGCAAAAAGCCCAGATTTTAACATTATCGAAAATGTTTGGGCTCGAATACTTGCTGTTATCCGAAGACAACAAGGGCCAAATTTTATACCAGTAAACCGTAATGCACTAATTGCAGCCATTGATACCGCATGGGAAACGATTAATATTAATTATATTGATACCTTGATAGCGTCAATGAGCAGACGCCTCCAAGAATGTATCAATAATAATGGAGGTCACACCCATTATTGATTTCTTATATTTATTTATATAGTAATACCTTTATTTAAAAAAAGTTTTCATTTAATTTTAAACTATAACTTGGTATCTTAATTATAATTATGTAATAAATTCTTGTCAAAAAACTAAATATATACGTTGACAATAAGAATTGCCTTAGTTTTTATTTTCACTTTTTATATTAACTACAGAAAAAATGAAACGTCATAAAATATACATTTTGTAAGGACTAAATATTATGAATAGAGAGTTTAATGATTTTTTTTAATAACTTACAATAATTAGTAGGTTAGATTTATTTAAAAATAAGTAATAATCAGTCAACCCAAATAACCATGTTTAGTTTTTTGATTTAATTTAAAAGTTATTGCTTGTAGACGTTTTTTAAATCAAAATTATTTCTAATTTTATTTTGTAAACATTTCCTAAACAAAATTTTGATTCGATAATTAATCGAGCTATGGTGTTTAATTAGCGATACCTTCAAATATATTCTTTAAGAAAAAAATTAAGTAAGCAACGTAAATTACCTATTTTCTAAAACGTGCTTAGTGTAATGATTCATTCTACAGTCCTTCTATAAGATAACCCCTGCTGAGACTACCTGCTGTTAGAATTGTAAATGATACCCTTAAGCCCGCTTCACAATGTGCAAACTTTTGTTTACAGAAATTGTGGTGTCCAAGTTTTAAATTTCATGAGTGTACCTAAGCAGCTATAAATAAAAGCTATGTAAATACAGTAAGTACAAAAGTTTTACATGGACAATTACTTTAAATAAAAAACGCAAGTATGTTCTTCTATACTCAAATATCCAATTAATTTATTTTCTAAAACTCAGTACGAATAAACGTAGTACAAAATATAAGAAAAACTATTTTATTTGTGATTACAAATTTTAATAATTAATAAATGCTAACAAACAAATTTAAAATTGAAATTTAAATGTTAGTAAATTTGAATTTAGATATTTGTATGCCGTATCTTCTCCATCTTAGATCACGTGTTCTGGAATACTCTATAGTATTTCATAGTAATTAGGTTATGGTTAAGCCGGTGCGTATTTATAAAATCACTGTTTCTCCAGTTGATTTTACTGCACTTGTATTTCTAGTATAAAAATTAATATTAATTTATAATAAAATATGGTATTTGAAAATGTAATGTTAATACTAAATGAAAGTTGGTTTGTGACTAACTAATTGGATTGTTCTTCCTTGAGGAGAGGCACCAAAAACCATTAAGACGTTTTTTCAGGCAACGTTTCGTGCAGCCGAATGTGCACTTCTTCAGGCCTCTGTTTATTAAAAAGAAAGAATACATTTAACGGTAAGTTATATACATAAACATCATATCCTTCATATATTAATCTAAATTATAGGTGATTGACTCGACTACTTACTTAAAACAAATAAATGGTCCGCCAATTGAATAAGTGTAAAAAACACATAGATATTAAACAAACACAAAATAAATTAACAATTAAATGTAAATAAATATCTCTAATAAAACACACACTCTATACGTAGAAACGAACAAACATGAATGACTAGATAACAATATGATAATGGGAATTCCTTCTTCTATTTTATTTTAGTGATTAAATTTCTATAAATATTGCTTAAATTTGTCCGTGTTATAATTAAAGTTGTTATTGTGTTTGATGATGTATATCATTTCAGCTATTAGACGTTTTTATAATTCTTTTCTACATTTAAAATCGTAGGATTATCAAAATTAAAATTAAGACCCATCTCAATATGGTGTACGGCTAACGCAGAGTCTGGTTTTTTGTTTTGCAATCGTACTTATGATTTTTAATCCTATTACGTGTTTTTTGTTTGGTTTGGCCAACATAGCATTTATTACAGTCAAGACAGTCTATTTTATACACTACATTGTGTTTGTCAAGAATGTTTGTCTTGTCTTTTAATTGTGTGTAGATAATGTTGTAAATAGTATTGTTATTGTATGTAGCTATGTGGACGTTAGTAGTTTTTAGTAATGGGATAAGGTGTTTAGTCAAGTTAGGTATATTAATAATTTTAGTATAGGTATATTGAGAATTAGGGATTAATTGGTGATGGTGTGTTAGTGTTATAATTATAGTATAAGATTCTGTTAATAATGTTAGTAGGATAATTGTTATTTTTCAATATATTTTTAGAGAGGTTAGATTTTTAGTGAGATATTTAGGACTACTTAGTTTTGTTATTTTGTTTTTCATAGATTTAACTATATTTATTTTTTGGTGCTGTTGGTGATTTGATAAATAATTGATAGTCCTATTGGATGCCATGGGTTTCAAATACCAGTCAGTTAATAATTTGTTGGTGTCTTGATCTTTAATCAACCTCACATCTAAAAAGGGTAATGAATTATCTTTTTCAATCTCGTACGTAAATTTTAAATGTAGATTGTATTTGTTAAAAATATTAAGAGTATTATGTATTTCATCTTCAGGGATGCAAGTGATTATATCATCAACATAACTTATCATAAAAATAGGTTCAAACAATAAATTGTAACGAACATATAAAAGCAAATCGTGCATTATTAAGTTTGCTAAAATAGGGAAGCAAGATTGCCCATTGCTGTTCCAAATTTTTGCAAGTATATTTTTTATTACATGTGAAGTAACTTGCATCAAACAATACCTTGCATGGTATCTATTAATTCATATGAGTTTTTGATGTTATGATTGAAAATGTGTGAAATATTACTGAGTATGTCTGATATGCATTTTGATAAATGATACGTAGGTGCTCCAATGCATGAAACTATGGGTCTTAAGGGATGATCGTCTTTATGTATTTTTACTAAACCATATAATTTTGGTGGAACGCTTGTGTAAGTTGTAATTTTTTTTGTAAGTTGTGTTGTCTATATGTCCGTTGTTAAGTAATTTTTTAGTAATTTTGTTGTTATAGTTTTGAATTTTCGTAGTCGGATCATTGTTAGTCAAATTATAGACATTACACTAAACGGGTCTATTGTAAGTGAAAAATTCTCGCCTCATATTTAACAAGTCAGAGATTTCTTAGAAATGAAACGTTTCGGCCATAGTATATTAATTTCACAAACCTATCTTCCAAACTTCTTTTTCGATAACTTTCTCTGTTCATGGACGGAATCTAAACACTTATGTTAAAACAAATAAGTCTATTATACGTAAATTTCATAACAGTTGATCTAGTTGACATAGAAGAAATGTATTAAATCAAACAAAGGGAGTAAACAAAAAATTACACTACAGGACCTAGTTTTATATTTTTATTTAATACATCAATGGTATCATATACATATAATACACATTTCTACTGCAGTACTTATTGATCAGGCATACTCCAAAATCTTTACTAAACTTTTATATTGGATTTATTATCATTTCATGTACCTAAAAGAGTAAACGCACTATTGAGTCTGATTTGATTGTAGAGACAACTTACCTGGACATGAGGATGTGTAGACAACACGTACAAAACTGCATCTGCGATATCATCCGGATGCAAAGTAGGCAGGTTATGTAACATTTCATAATTTCGTTTAATGGCATCTTCTAACATTTTAGTTTTAACATATGACGGACTGATGCTCTACAAAAAAAATGAATGTTGAAAGTAACCATTAGTAGTGTTTAGAATAGTAGAGACAGAAATATTTAATTCTAGAAAATGTCCAAGAGACGACAATACAGCCAGTATGGATAGTACCTACAATAATTTGCAACAAAAAATTATTATTGTTATTTACAATTTTTGATCCAAGCGATGCTCATTCGCTTAAATTTAGTGAATTGTTACTGTTGATTTGATGCAGTTAATTTTTTTGATGTTTTCAATTCAGTTAGCTTCTACTTTTCCCCCTAGGACAAAACGATGGGAAAAATAAAACTTGAAACCTTATATTAAGGGCAGACGCAAATGCTTCAGGAACTATTTTAGAAAATCACCCACAATAAAATCATCCATGCACTCAAACAGTTACATTTAGATATTAATATATAAAATAGTGAAACTATATTGATGATTAACAATATTTTCCAGAGATATTTTACTGAGATCATATTTTACTGAGTCATTTTTTTGGCATATTTAACTTATGCCCGTTGCACCAACACGACTTAAACTTATGCTATGCTTAAAAACAATCGTTGCAATGTTGTTAACAATCGTATTTATGTTTTTAAACATTGCTTAAGTTTAAGTCGAGTTGGTGCAATCGGCCATAAGTAGGTAATTGCGCAAATTTCTAAAAGTCATTTTGGATGCTATACAGTGCTTTTCATTTAACATTGGCCATAGAATTTTACATGTTAATATTTCAATCCCATGTTAACACTTTTTGGGACATCTGATATAAACCATTTAAGTTAATTATAAGATGAGATGAGACAATATTTTTTTTGTTTTTTCTTTAAATTAAAAACTTACAAATAAATTTAAGAATATTTTTAATAGACATTTTACCAC
The DNA here is from genome assembly GCA_030710515.1 of Abscondita cerata. Classification (NCBI taxonomy): domain Eukaryota; kingdom Metazoa; phylum Arthropoda; class Insecta; order Coleoptera; family Lampyridae; genus Abscondita; species Abscondita cerata. Next base: position 115,699 of record JALBCR010002829.1, on the reverse strand, counting down.
TTAATTATAATTAACATAATTGGTTTATACCAGATGTCCCAAAAAGTGTTAACATGGAATTGAAATATTAACATGTAAAATCATATGGCCAATGTTAACTGAAAAGCACTGTATGTGAAATTAGAGGAAGTTTCGATTGACTTCAACAATGAAAAGTACTCACTATAAAACTGTTAAAAAAATATGTAAACCGAAGTTTCATCTGATCCTGATTCCTCAGACCTCTTTCAGGCAGTGTAAAAAGTCTTCAAAAAATTCCAAATAGACCACTAAAACAACCGATAGTCAACAATGAATCACTTCTTTTAATTTAAAAATGATCTGTGGTCCATGTAGTGTGACATTAAGTTTAATAGGTACTAACAAGGGAATAAAGTAAAATAAATTTATAAAAAAAAATTCTAGAGGTTGGTGAGAAGATGGTGAGGATACATACAACTATATAGAACTGAAAAATTTCAATGAACAAAGAACTAAATTAAAAATAACAAAACGTATCGGTGAAATAAAAATTTTAGATAACCGGTAAAGAAAGTTAGAAACATCCTCCACACTATTCAATCTGTTGAGAAACTTCGTAATTTAAGGTTACACACTTATATCGCATTAGTTACGCTTTGCAGAAAACACGGTGTGTCCGCGTTATCGTTTTAATGAAATAGGCAGGTATGTTTTACATTAAAAAAAAAATAGTATTGATGATTTCATTTAGCAATGCACCACCTACTGGTGTCGTTGAGAGTTAAGTCAAATCATACTTGAGATCGGTTGTACTCACGTAGTATTATTGTTAACACAGCACAAGTTACAGATCTATGCACAGTGATACCAGTGATACGAGATGGATACAAGTAATACACAGATCGCAAGCCCGATATCTCAATGAGGATGATTTAGACGCTCAGCTGATTGTGCTACGCCAGCGCCCTCACCAGTAGCCGAAATAGTGAATACATAGAAAGCAGTTCAAGTAGATCAGAAAATTACACTCTTACTGATGGTACAGGCCTAGCCAAAGTGGCATCTTTTGAAAACTCGCCAAATAGACCACTACAAGAACGACACGATCGATTGCGCTATACAAAGTTTTATTATTAAACAACGTACAATATCGAGTTCTGCTACTAAACTAACTATAAAGTGTTAGCAACTATTCAACCCGCGAAGATTTCAGCGTATTCAAAGAGGCCAATTTTCTTACATTATTTCACCTTAACCATTAACTAAGGTTAACATCTGCTCCGAGTCTGGTTCCAATACAACAAATAACTGTAAACTATCAAAGGCCATCAACGCTCTTTCATCTCTGACAACTTTTACTTCAGATATAAAGACAACCAAAGTAGGTACACAAAATACATGAAGTGTAATTTTGTTTAGAATATTGAAAGTATTCAATGTTACATGTGCGTAGTTTCAGATTAATAATCAGGTCCATGTCGTCGTCAGGGGACAATTAAATTATGATGGTGTCAAATAATAATGGTTCTCATATTTTCTCATATTTTTGAATTCCTCAAGAAGTCTTCTCGGATAATGGTTCACCATTTTCGGATAAATTAAATTTCTGTTCGTTTTTGAAACGACATTGTTACGATTGCGAAGCGATAGTTCAATTTGCCCTTCAGTCGGAGAGTGGGTTGGGGTAGTAAGTCAGATGTAGAAATTAATATGGGCGCCAAGCTACAATCAAGCACACTGTGAAACCGCGAGGTAGCTACTTTAGCGGTGCAGCTTCGAAAAGGAACAGTAAAACACATACGTGATGTATAAGATACTAAAATGAGTATATTTGGATGTCTATAAAATAATAATGACAAAATAACCGAGGAAAAAAAACTGTTAATTATAAAGCCAGTCAGTACCGATAACAACAAGCGTCTATTCTGTTTGAATATCACGCTTAAAATACTACGTTTTGCCAGCTTTAAGATTAAACCACTGATTGATAAATTATTAAACCAGTGAAAGCAATAAAACATAACAATTGTTATGCTTCGTAGTACTACGATTTTTTTTTATACTAAAACTAAATGACAGATAAAATAATTAGCGCCACAATATTAATAAATGTACCTAAAAATAAAAATACAAATTATCTGTAATCGATTAAATTTTATGCCGCAAATATGCAATAAAAATTTAATCGAATACGCATACAATATTTTAATTCGACAATAATTATTACAGCAATAAATAAAAGTAATTAGAAGAATTGCAAAATGCAAATTATTTGTACTCGATTAAATTTTTATGTCGTTGATGATAACTAAGAAATGACAATGCAATTCGATACACAAATTCGCAATAAAATTTATACCAGTAAACCGTAATGCACTAATTGCAGCCATTGATACCGCAGGGGAAACAATTAATATTAATTATATTGATACCTTGATAGCGTCAATGAGCAGACGCTTCCAAGAATGTATCAATAATAATGGAGGTCACACCCATTATTGATTTCTTATATTTATTTATATAGTAATACCTTTATTTTAAAAAAAACGTTTTTATTTAATTTTAAACTATAACTTGGTATCTTAATTATAATTATGTAATAAATTCTTGTCAAAAAACTAAATATATACGTTGACAATAAGAATTGCCTTAGTTTTTATTTTCACTTTTTATGTTAGTGAAATGGTGATAATAAACAACGTATAAAAAACACACAAATGACTTTAATGTAGTTGCAACAAATTTTTAGCAACTAGGTCAAAAAACAATAAAATACAAACGAAGATATGACGTTTTGCAACAATGCTGTTGCTTTTTCAAAAATTGCAAAAATGGAGTTATATAAAGGTATTGTTTTCAATTACAGTCTGAAAAAGTACAAAATTTTTTATTAAAATAGGCAAATGAAAGAAAACACCTTCTACGCACCTGTTTAATAAGATTGACATAATTAAACGTTTCCGAGTAAGTACATCTTTGGAATTATATAGGATAAATATTAAATTATCACTTTTTATATTAACTACAGAAAAAAATGAAACGTCATAAAATATACATTTTGTAAGGACTAAATATTATGAATACAGAGTTTAATGATTTTTTAATAACTTACAATAATTAGTAGGTTAGATTTATTTAAAAATAAGTAATAATCAGTCAACCCAAATAACCATGTTTAGTTTTTTGATTTAATTTAAAAGTTATTTCTTGTAGACACAATATTAATAAATGTACCTAAAAATAAAAATACAAATTATCTGTAATCGATTAAATTTTATGCCGCAAATTTGCAATAAAAATTTAATCGAATACGCATACAATATTTTAACTCGACAGAAATTATTAGCAATAAATAAACGTAATTAGAAAAATTACAATTCTTTGAAGAAGAATAATAAAGAAATTATTTTGATTCAAAATGTAGCATAATAGCATTGATAATTATATTTCAAAACGGGTAACAATAATGTTTCCTGACCTTTACTCCTGCGTACCCGTACTGATAACGGCTTTATGCTGTTCGTCTTGACGAAAATGTAGCGGTAGATAAGGCAATAACCAAAAAAACAGAAAAGCTTCTACGGAACGCTCTCGTTGACCAAATATCCATTAACCAGCAAATAAATCAGAAGCTGATGGGTTGCGAATTCATCCCAGATAGCGAGGTTTTAACCAGTCACAACTGATAAAGATTACCCAAAATCATGAACTGGGATAAGAATTCTAGAAAGTGCCAGTAAGGAAAAAGGAAAAAAAAACTACTAAAAGGAAAATTATAATTACACAGAGCGGATTATTAAATTCTTAACTCACCGACTGGACGTTCGTTAATTACACTTATTATTATTTATCTTTATTTAGCTATTAGTAGCTATTTAATTGTAAAAATTGATTAAACTGTAACTCAGTCACCTGTCACAACTCGTGGTTTTCGAAAAAATAGCTATCACCCAAAATTGCGCATATTTTTAAAATTTATATATTTCCCCTACTAAACCTAATCAAACTATTGAATTGATTTTTGTATTAATGGTTGCGCTATTGCAGGCGTTATTTTAACATACATTATGCAAAATAACCGTAACACATCCCCCCTACACGAGTACAAGCTTCCATATGAATAGAATTGAAAAAAATCACTAACTCTTACTTAGAGTCACCACATACATTCCCAACTCATTCAATAGAAGACCCAACCCCTAAGATACCCACCGTAAAATACAAGTTGTTGTCAATTGGCAATGACCGAGAGCAGAAATAGATACATCAAATCGCCAAAGCGGTTGATACCTCCTGACAGGTTAAATTAACTGTATAGAAAAGGATAGTATCAAAATTACAGAAACCTCAACTAAATCCGTCATAGCGAAACCCTGGAAGCAAGGTAGCAATGCTGAGTATCCTTTTCCTATTCAACCCGTAATCATTTCCAATCAACAGAAAGAGTAATAAAGATTAAAACATTCAGATCACGGACCAGTAACAAGACAACAACCAAAAAACATTAATTGCATAAATACCTATCTACCATAACCTAGTGCATCTAATAAGTCGCCTTAGCGAATAGATATTGGCTAATAAAACAGAAAAAAAAATTATAAAAACAAAGAAAAGCCCAAATTAAACTTTTGACGTGAACCAGACAAGATTCCTATATCCATCTAATCTGTGTTCAATCGTCATGCTTCCATAAGAGAACTAAACAGAAACTGGTTGATCAATCCAGCTCAAGAACTAAAAAGTAATTGTAAGTAAGCCAATATCCCAAGTACCGAAGTACAGTAAAATCGACTTTGTCGGAGTGCCCACATTTCAATTGCTAGGCAAGGACTACTGTTACTTCTTTGAGATACACAGGTCGGGTAAAAATAAAAAGAAAAAAAGAATATAATGCAATCTTTCCAACAGAGTACAAACTCTCATTTAGAACTCTATCGTTTATGTACAAGTAAAATCCTTAAAATTAATATCGCAAAAATCAAATAAAATTAGCCGGACAGGAGATCAGAGTACCACTACTGTATCTTCGAGGAGCGTTTATGACGTTTGCGACGTCTAGGATCTTTTAACGAAATATTGGTACATTTAGGCTTTTTAATTGACTTTGCGACACTAGCAATTTCCTCTTTAGAGTGTTCGGGTTTTAGGTCTTTGACATGCCATGTGCCAATGGAGACTCCCCCAAGTAGTACTTAATTCGTATGTCCATGGAGAAACAACAGACGTAACTACAAAAGGCCCTAAGTATTTAGGAGATAATTTTGCGTTGATATATTTGGTAGCATCTGACAGGATGACATTACGTCGCCAAACTCTATCGCCCACTTTATATTTAACAAAGCGTCTACGCAGATTATAAATAGTATAAAATACGGGGTGCAATTGATCACTTCGTGCTTGGCCGTACGGATAGCGCACGCAATTTTAAACAGATTTACATCCCACTTTCTCTGATTGTCGGAGACATACGAGGCAATCATAGTCTTCAATACTCTATTTATACGTTCTGCTGGATTAGTTTGTGGGTGATATTTTGCAGTAAACAAAATACCGGTGTCATAGTCGTTACATAATTTAGAGAACTCGCGACTACGGAACTGTACGCCGTTGTCGGTTATTATATACTGTGGAACCCCAAATATAAGAAAAACTTGTTCTTCAATCAGCTTAGATACAGCAAGTGCAGTAGCCCTACGCATTGGAAAGAAGAGTGGAAATTTTGTAAAGCAGTCCGCTATGACCAAAATGTAACAATGTTCTTTTGATGAGCGAGGAAGAGGGCCGACGATGTCGCAGCAAAGAATCTGCCATGGTCGAGAAGGTTTTGCGCGAGGTGAAAAATATCCAGGCGGTGCCAATTGAGACGGTTTATTGGCCGAACACACCGAACAGCAACGTATGTAGCGAGCCACATCCGCACGCATTCGTGGCCAATAATAGTATTGTAGGATCCTTGCCGTAGTTTTGGTAACACCGCAATGTCCCGCAGTAGGCGGATCATGGTGTTCTTGTATGATACGTTGTCTTTGATCTGATGGAACCACGATTTTCCATTCCTCGTTTGAATCCTCAGAAAGGACAGAGAAAGTATTTGTTACACGTCGATAAAGGAAGTTGTCTACCACTGACCAAAACGGAAATTTTTGGGGTGAGGTAAGTATGCGTTTGACTAAATTGTTATACCATAAATTCGTAATAGGTAGTTGAATCCCATGTGGAGGTGAAGTCATAGAAGAAAAGATTAAAGGTTCATCCATAGGTAAGGTGTCAAATGTAAAAGAACTTATAGCTGGTACTGAGCGAGATAAAGCATCCGGAACCACATGGTCTTTGCCCTTCCGATGCACAATAGTAAAGAATACTGCTGTAAGCTAATTGACCATCGAGCAAGTCGACCAGACGGTGATTGTAGTCGGTTTAACCAAATCAGGGAATAATGATCTGTTATCACCGTAAAATGGGTGCCTTCAACATACGGACGGAATTTTTGTATCGCCCATAAAACAGCCAAGCATTCTTTCTCGGTGGTCGAATAATGCCGTTCGTTCTTCTTTAAAGAGCAACTGATATAGCTAATGACTCGCTCTCCGTCTGACGACTTTTGAGTCAGAACCGCACCTAAACCAAAATCTGATGCGTCGGTCTGAATTGTAAATGGTAAAGAAAAATCGGGACAGGACATGATCGGAGCCGAAACTAAGAGTTCTTTTAAGGTCGAGAAGGCGGTTTCACATTTGGCATCCCAGTTAAAAGAAACGTTTTTCTTCGTAAGAAATGATAAAGGTGCAATTATAGAAGAAAAGTTAGGGATAAATCGTCGATACCAGCTTGCCATTCCGACCAAACGACGAACTTCAGTTACAGTAGTAGGAGTAGGGATTTGTAAAATAGCAGAAACTTTATCGGGATCAACCATAAGACCATGTTGATTGACTACGTACCCTAGGTATTTTAATTCTGGCAAACAGAAATGGCACTTGTCCTGACGTAAAGTGAGACCGGCGTTACGTAAACGTTCCAAAACTAATTCTAGTACTTGAATGTGTTTGTGAAAAGATGGTGTAGCTATAATAATGTCATCGAGATAGGCGAAACAAAAAGGCTCGAGTTCTGGACCCAGTATCCGATCAATAAGCCGCTGGAAGGTCGCTGGAGAATTATGTAGCCCAAATGGCATCCGCGTAAATTGAAAAAGTCCACGGTTCGGAACTGTAAAGGCAGTTATAGATTTAGACTCTTGAGATAGTGGTATTTGCCAGTATGCTGATCGAATATCCAGACTGGATAGAAAGCGTGCGTCTCGAAGTCTATCAAGAATAGCCGAGACATACGGTATAGGATAGGCGTCCTTCTGCGTCAGAGAATTTACCTTACGGAAGTCAATGCAGAAGCGATATGTATCGTCTTTCTTTCGGACTAGCACAATAGGGCTTGACCAAGGGCTGGAGGATGGTTCAACTACTCCCATCTGTAGCATAGAGTCAAGTTCAGCGTTTACAATTTGTAACAAGGTCGGGGAAAGTGGGTAATACCTTTGTTTGATGGGTTCGCCCGAAGTGCGAATACAATGTTCTACTAGTTGGGTACGACCAAGTTCGGACGACTGCGAAGAAAAATGTTGCTTTACCACAGAAGAGAGAAGATTAGTTTCCGCTGGACTGAGATACGGCGGCAAAGAAACCTCTTCTAATGATACAACATCTACAGGAGAAGAAAACGACCAAGATCCATTCCGCATGTCTGGGATGCAATCCATGGCTTTCCAAAATCTATACCTAAGATAAGTGTATGTGGAATATCAGGAATCACCAGCACATTAATAGCCCGTACTCTTCCTTCTAGAACAATTGGCAGTAAGAGTGAACCAATTACTGCACATTTGGCTCCACTAGCCAGTGAACAAGACGTAATACTTTCGGCATTTAACTTAAGGTTCAATGAACTGAGAATTTTCCAACCTGAGCTCCCAACAATAGTTCGTGAAGCCCCGGAATCTAAGAGTCCTTGAAAGGAATGACCAAATATAGTTACAGTAAGAAACGGACGTTCGTCACCACGAACATTAGTAAAAACATAATTTAACACTACACGCTGTCTATCAGTTAAGCCCTTAAAAGGATGTGTCGAGGTTAGATAGAGTTCAGAGTCGGTCACTCGACAGGACGACTCAGATTTGAGTGTTTAGATTGACAATTAGCACATTTGCTTTTGATCACGCCATGCTTACCACAGCCAAAACAATGTAGTACTTGTGGGCTAGGGCAACGAGGCGATACATGACCTTGCTGACCACAATTCCAACATGTAACCCGTTTTGTTAGGTTAGTAGGAGGATTAGTGGAAACAACAGAACAAACAGATCTCGAAGTAGATGGTTCAACATAAGCCATATTTGGCTCCAAAAGACTATTAGAGCGACGAGAAGGTGGGGGCTTAAAAGATTCTGTAACCAATTGATTGTATTCTATTTTCTTTCCAAATGTGAGTAATTGATCAATGGAAGTGATCTCATGTAATACTAGCGCATTTTGTATATAAGGCGTTAAATTACGTCGAATAATTTTTAACTGTTGTGCTTCCGACAATGGTTCGTGTAAACGTTGGAAGAGACTTTGCATCGTAGCAACATATAGTCCAATTGACTCTTTAGCTCCCATGGTACGTGATTTGATTTCCTCTAATAAACGTTCCGAATAGTCAACTGGAAGAAATTCAGATTGCAGTAGGTGCACAAGATCTTTCCAAGAGGAAAGGGAAGATCGATGAGCCCGTAACAAAAGTAAAGCTTTTCCCGTCAGTAATTCTGCAGCTCCTTGGAATAACTGAGCATGCGAGAGTCCCCGCGATACGCTTAACTCGTCTAAGCGCGTGAGAAATTCCGTCAGAGAAGTAGTACCATCTCCCGAAAAAGTGAGGGTAAGTTTAGAAATTGAGGTTTGACTTTTATTTGACCCAATATACACCTTATGATCTCGCATAGAATCGGTTTCTAAGTCTGAATCTGAGGAAAGAAGATTAGGTTCGTCTTGGTTTTGCAACGTTGTTTTTGGACTGGAAGTAGCAACTTTAGAAAAATCTCTAAAAGTACTATGTCGTTGTTTCTTGATGATTTCCATTGTGTCATCATGAATTTTGCTAAACGAAGCATTAACAAATTTTTGTACTGTGTTGTTCTTCATTAGTTGAAAACATCAACTTACACCTCCGTTCTACATGAGTCCACAAGGTCGTAAACCTAGTAAAAGAAGAAGAGAGAGAAATGTTCCCATCAAAAGTTTGTAAATAGTCATCCAACTCTACTAAAGCAGTTTCAATGGCTACCTTATCCTTTTCAAAAGGAATTGAATACTTAATTGCGGTTAAAGACTGATTCGCTTCTAGACGAAGAATCCTACGAACATCTTTACGCAATTCGTTTATAGGAGAATCTCCAGGAATGCCTCTGGAAATTAGTTCGTATTGCAATTCTGTTTTATTGAGCCTATTAATCTCAAATTTCCACACTTCACCCATAATGCTCAAGTAATAAAACAAAAAGAGAGAAAAAATTATACAGAATAGTACGTAGTAATCGAACCCACAAAACACTCAAAGTTACTATTTATAGTGGAAGCCACTAAAATACAAGTCAAAATTAGATCTATACTCCTGGGCACTAATAAGAAAATAATAAAAGAAAGCACCATTAAATTGTAATTGCACTTAGGATACTTAAATCGAAAACCGTTGCGTAGAAGCTAAACAAAACAAATAGTTTATCTACCAGTAATAATTAAGCAACCACCCAGAATACACAAGTATCTTATACATCTGTGGCTTTAGAAAACTGAAAGAAAAAAAAATCAGATAGGAAAAAACCAACGCAAACAGATCGAGCCCCACGTTGGGCGCCACAATTATTTGTTACGATTGCGAAGCGATAGTTCAATTTGCCCTTCAGTCGGAGAGTGGGTTGGGGTCAGTAAGTCAGATGTAGAAATTAAAATGGGCGCCAAGCTACAATCAAGCACACTGTGAAACGCGAGGTAGCTACTTTCGCGGTGCAGCTTCGAAAGGGAACAGTAAAACACATACGTGATGTATAAGATACTAAAATGAGTATATTTGGGTGTCTGTAAAATAATAATGACAAAATAACCGAGGAAAAAACTATAATTATAAAGCCAGTCAGTACCGATAACAACAAGCGTCTATTCTGTTTGAATATCACGCTTAAAATACTACGTTTTGCCAGCTTTAAGATTAAACCACTGATTGATAAATTATTAAACCAGTGAAAGCGATATGCTTCGTAGTACTACGATTTTTTTATACTAAAACTAAATGACAGATAAAATAATTAGCGCAACAATATTAATAAATGTACCTAAAAATAAAAATACAAATTATCTGTAATCGATTAAATTTTATGCCGCAAATATGCAATAAAATTTAATCGAATACGCATACAATATTTTAATTCGACAATAATTATTACAGCAATAAATAAAAGTAATTAGAAGAATTGCAAAATGCAAATTATTTGTACTCGATTAAATTTTTATGTCGTTGATGATAACTAAGAAATGACAATGCAATTCGATACACAAATTCGCAATAAAAATTTAATCGAATACGCATTCAAAATTTTAACTCGACAGAAATTATTAGCAATAAATAAACGTAATTAGAAAAATTACAATTCTTTGAAGAAGAATAATAAAGAAATTATTTTGATTCAAAACGTAGCATAATAGCATTGATAATTATATTTCAAAACGGATAACAATAATGTTTCCTGACCTTTACTCCTGCGTACCCGTACTGATAACGGCTTTATGCTGTTCGTCTTGACGAAAATGTATAAGGCAATAACCAAAAAAAAAAAACAGAAAAGCTTCTACGGAACGCTCTCGTTGACCAAATATCCATTAACCAGCAAATAAATCAGAAGCTGATGGGTTGCGAATTCATCCCAGATAGCGAGGTTTTAACCAGTCACAACTGATAAAGATTACCCAAAATCATGAACTGGGATAAGAATTCTAGAAAGTGCCAGTAAGGAAAAGGAAAAAAAAACCACTAAAAGGAAAAATTATAATTACACAGAGCGGATTATTAAGTTCTTAACTCACCGACTGAACGTTCGTTAATTACACTTATTATTATTTATCTTTATTTAGCTATTAGTAGCTATTTAATTGTAAAAATTGATTAAACTGTAACTCAGTCACCTGTCACAACTCGTGGTTTTCGAAAAATAGCTATCACCCAAAATTGCGCATATTTTTAAAATTTTTAAAATTTATATATTTCCCCTACTAATCCTAATCAAACTATTGAATTGCTTTTTGTATTCATGGTTGCGCTATTGCAGGCGTTATTTTAACATACATTATGCAAAATAACCGTAACAACATGGTATCAAACATACGACATCTAGTCCGAAATATCCATGTTCTAATGGGTTTTATTAAAAGTGCAGTCAAGTTTTAGTCCTGAAAATTCAACCAAAACGCTGCCGATGATACTCTTGTCGTACAATTCAACACCAAAGGCCGATCTGCTATCACTTGCTGAATTGTTAATGGGAAGACGTGTGAGAACTGACGAGATAAAAACAAAAATCAAAATAATGTGTATCCAAAATATGATTGTTCCACGGCGAGAAATAAACTGACGACTAAACAAAGGCAGTCGAAAAACATCCATGATCGTTATAAGGTTAAAGAATTATCCGATTTTGGGACGGGCAAACCGATATTGGTAGAAGAGGATATTAGAAATTGGACACCTGCTAAGGTCCTGCAGAGAAATGAACAACCTGAGTCGTATGATGTTGTTAAAACGGATGGATCATGTCTCAGGCGAAATAGAACACAACTACGTCCTTTGCGATTCATTGAGAAGCGAGATGAACCGAATGCAGATGCTGCAATTCATCCTAAATCTGGTTGTTCTATGCCAATGAAAAGTAATGAGAAAATCGCTTGCCCGACTGACATTGTTGGAACGACTCCGAAAGTGAGTGTTCCGTCGAGTTTGGAAACTGGTAATTTCAGTAGAGTTGAAACCCCTATCCCAAAAGAAAATGAACCTCAAGACATGGGTACCACAATCGGTAAATCGGAAGTCTTTTTGACCGAAAAGATCAACCAAAAACCATTATGGTTGGGTGATTATGTGTGTGACCGTGAAAGTAATTTTAACAAAACAAAATTAAAAAAGCGTGTTACATGTGCGTAGTTTAAGATTAATAATCAGGTTTTCCATGTCGTCGTCAGGAGACAATTGAATTATGATGATGTCAAATAACAACGGTTCATGTTTATATTATAAAAAGTATTGATTTATAAAAATATAATAAAGTTAGCTTAATAAATAAGCTGTAGTAATAATCAATAAAAATTATTCATGTAACTCTATCTCTCTATCTGAGTTGCAAGCAGAATATTTACATCAAGCGTAAATATTACATTCAACTTGGTACTTCTTGTAAACCACTTAATTCTTGATTCCACTTCAGAAATCGACTTCTCACACCGTCAAGAACTTTGGAACTCCTACCAATATTTAATTTCAGTACTTCTTGAAGCTTGATTTTGCTCGCTGAGCAGCTGATACGATTCCTTTCTAATTTTCCCAGAACTTTGTTTCATTACAATTCTAACTTCATTGGTTTGATTTTCTGCATTTTGACCATTCCAGATCCGTTCCAGAGGTATTCGTTCTAGAGGATGGCCTTCTTTACTATGAGTTTTGTAAGTAATTATGGTACCAACTCAATCATTTCAGGAATTTTTGTAATGCTTTATTTAATAAAGTCTTGTCTTTCATTCTAGTGGAGACATTGAACACTTGACCTACAAGAGTGGTTTCGCTTGTGAGCTTAAATACCGGTCTACAATGAATGAAATACCTATTGCCGTCAATTTCTTCAATAATTCCAGTTTGCAACCGTTCTTGAAATACTTGGTCAATTTGATCTAGTTGTTGTAGATCAGATGTAAACTTCATCAATCTTCTTTCAGCTATAAATCTTGTCTCAACATAGATAACTTTCTGGCAAGGATACTTTGTACTTTGTTTCTTCAAAGTGCTGCTTTGCAGATTGCACAATTTTTTAGACTTTGTTTCAATTTGATTCTAATTTTCTATTGCATCAAGGTTCGATAAAGTTTTGTTTTTTTTCATTTAGGACTCTGATCCTATGGAACTCTTAAATTTTACCATAAGTGTCCAACTACCTTTGTTTCAATTGCAACTGGTCCATGGTGAAGCATTTTCCCAGTCAACAATTTTCCAACGATGTCCGCACCAAGAAAACTATAGATTCTAGTTAATGCCACCAACATCATTTGATTTCTTCATTTCAGTAGTGCATGGTACAAATGAAATTTTTGATATTTCTCCAAGATGCAATGCAGATAATATCAATTGATACATCTAAAATTCATGCATCCTTTTGATAATAGAAATTCAAACATTCGGTAGTTTTGTGAGCTTTTTCACAATATAAACATTGCTTAATTCTAAAACTACATAGAGCTCAGATGGTGAAGATACCAAATCTTCGTATTTACTTCCATTATGTTGCTTCTTAACATCCCACTAGTTAAATGCGAGATACTTCTATCTCCAAAAATCTAGCAAATTTTTCAGTTATGAATTATCTTCTCAATGTCTACGCTTACGACTAATTTTCTAAATTCTTAGCGTTTTTTCAGATTTGACCAGCGGATACAACATGAAATTGTATTTCACGTGCGTATACTTTAATTAATTATCTTCACGTCCAAAATTTTTGTAGATTTATGTAACCTTCAATAGTGTAGCTGTAAGAAAACGCTTTTTCTGAGTTTCTGTTATTTAAAGTACTCTTTATACAAATTATTTATTACATAATTTTCGTATTATTTGGTTTTGGGTACATACTCCATTGGTTACGCCTATGGAATATTTGTTTCTTCTGCGAAATTTGATATTTTAGTTTTCGATTTTCCCGTTACCTTTGTCATCATTTTTTTGATAATTTCATCAGAATAAGTGACGATAAGTAAGCTTTTGAGGAAAGAAACAAGTGTTCGGAAGCTGTCTTTCATTCACACCAGTTGAAGCTACAATATCTTGGTTATTAATAAACACGGGGCCAGTGTACGCTAGAGTTGAAGAAGCCATTACCTGGTTACACGTTAATAACCCGTCCTTCCGAACGAAGTCTAGACGACCTCCAGATTTCAACAGTAATTCTGAGAAAAAATATTGCTATATCTGTATATCTTTTCTGACATTTTGTACTCAGCATTTAATTTAAATTCTTGTTGTCTAAAACCGTTTTTGTCCATCATTACTCTCAAATGTATTAATTTGTTTCACTTGTGTTAAGTTATTTATTTGAATTTCAAATCTTGTATCTAAATTAGTAAACCTACAATAATTTGCAAATACTTTTTATCTCAAAAGCAATTGGCAATACTTTGCATAATGAGCTTGACTTGATTGATCGATTTCGATATTATATTCTTACCACCAAGTGGTAGATCAATCGGCATTTTTCGAAACACATAAAGTGGTCAATGTAAATAATTTGCAAATGCAAAAAGTGAAATATATTTTCGCCTGTACAACATTCATTATTTTTTATTCGATTGTATAAAATTTAAAAAATCCAAAAATAATATTAAATAAGGCCTCAAATTAATCAAGTTGCCATGATAATTTTATTGTAATCAAGATACCATAAAAATTTTCTTATAAAGGTTGATTGTAAATTCTGGGCCACTGGATTTACTCTTTTATTATCTATGATAGACAAAAAGTTTATTAAGAAAAGTTTTACAAGTATACAAGATGAGTATTTTCCAAACTCTTGCGTTGTAGTTTTCACAGCCTCCTAAGATTAATTGTACCAATCAAAAGCATCTCTTTAAATTTTGAATAAATAACTGATTTATTAGTAACTTTAGCGCTATACTAGTGTTATAGTTTTTTGAAGAAAATTTATCAAAGAATCACTTTAACCTAAAAAATACTACATGATTTCTTTAAAAAAATAAAGTTGACGTCATTTCCGCTTAAACCGGAAGTCAGCCATTTTGTGCAAGGTTTGGAAAATACTCATCTTGTATACTAGTTAAACTTTTCTTAATAAACTTTTTTCTATCAAGGATGTTAATTTAAAATTGAGTAAATCAAGTGACCTCTTGAATTTACAATCAACTTCTATAGGTTCTAATATAAATTAAACTAGAAATGTGTTATTTTTTACAAAACACATATGTTAATACAAATTATTAATCTTAATATAGGTTTGTTTCTGTGAACGGGTCGGCGCTAAGATATACATGCGCCAAAACATCCCGGCGCCAAAACCTTTGACGCCAAAAGCGTGGTAAACAAAGCGGTGGCACCAAAACATCCTAGGTCCGACAATATTGCTTGAATGTAATAGGTATTCAATTTTAAAGTGACATTTTGATGGTTTATACTTTATGTTTTATTAAATTTTAAACTAACACCAAATTAAATAAACCTTTTCTACTCCGACAGTAAGATTTATCATTAGAACTAATTGATATGTTCCATTATTATTACACTTATGGCCAGTGGCACCAAGCTCTGTTAAAGTTTTTTTCCTAGTTTCTGTATTTTTTTTTATAAGTTGGTTAATTGTTAAATTTCATTTTATCGTTATGTTAATAAGTTACGTCATTTTGTATATAGGGCGTTAGAAGAGGTAGATAAGGTAAATCGATCAAACAACTAGGGAGTCGCTACTGAATGATTTTATCTCGGTTATGGACGTATGAAAAATATCAAATTTACGTAGAGCACTGCTGCTGCATACAGAGAAAATAGGAGATGACTCCAACACACGCGTACGAGGAGTGGGTAGGTAGAAAGTGGTAGGAAAACGAGACCCAGGTCAAGGAACGGAAAAAGATAATTTTGCCAACAATTCAGGACAATCGTCAAGGTAGTGAATAAGTTTGTATAGAAAGAGAAGAGAAGAGACGACGCGACGACTACTTAAATCAGAAAGGTTAAATCTAACCAAAAAATCAGATTGCTGGAAACCTCTAGGAGGGTAAATCCCATCAACGTGAAAAACTAGAAATTTCAAGAATTTGCGCTAAATGTTCTCCAGAGCGTGGATATATACTTGATACGTAGGGTTCCAAACTACCGAGGCATACTCCAACCAAGTACGAATGAGGGTTCTGTACAGAAAGAGAGGTAAGTCAGCGCTTTAAAAATCTCTAGAGTTTCTAATAATAAAACCAAGAGTTTTATGTGAAGATAAAACAATAGATCAAATGTGCGAATTAAAGGACAGAGACGATTCAAAAGTAACACCCAGATCTTTAAAAGCGCTAGAGCGAGTAATGGAGACGTCGGAAAAAGAATAGTTAAAAAGAATTGGGACTTTGCTCTGGTATAAGAAACGATGTGGAAGAGGTTAGACCGACACCATTTATCAAAAGATCAAGCCTTCTCTGAAGCACAAGAGCATTAGACATATCACGTATAACCAGAAATATCTTCATGTCGTCCGCATACAGTAGGCAATGATAATCGAGAGTAGGTGCGACGTCATTGACAAAGATATTGAATAATAGGGGGCCAAGAACAGAGCCTTGAGGTACACCCGAAGGGACACCTAAGACACGCGACCGAAAGCCAAGCAGCTCAACAAATTGGGTTCTATCACATTTGTAACTCTTGAGTAATTGTACTAAGTTATTACTCAAACCAAAAGCGTAAAGCTTTAAAATGAGAATCTTATGGTTCAACCGATCGAAAGCCTTACTAAAATCGGTGTACACAACGTCGACCTGGAAACCAGAATCTAAGGATTCAGCAAGAAACTGGTGCATAACAGTTAAATTGGTAATTGCGGAACGCCCTCTAATAAAGCCGTGTTGACAGCTGTGAAGCTTTTGGGAGATTCTAGAAGCAATGTGGTTATATAAGCAAAATTCGAAAAGTTTTGAGAAGTGACAGAGAAGCGTGATGGGACGATAGTTAAAAACATTGGATCTGTCGCCTTTTTTATGAACGGGAACAATTCGAGCAGATTTCCAATCAACAGGAATGCGTCTCTGTTGAAGGATCAGATTGAATATGTAAAGTAACAGCGTCGACAGCACAGAAATGCAGTCTCGCAAGAAGAAAGCAGGGATGAGATCAGTGCCTGCGGTAAGTGTGGGCTTAATATTTTTTATAGCGAGAAGCAAATTAAACTCGACGAAATGTTTAGGCAGAGAGATCACGTCATCAACTTGATGTTGAGGTACGAAAGAGTGCTGGGCATGTACGTCGCTAAAGCAGCTACTAAAATAAGAAGCAAAAAAGTTGACAACATTATATTGGCCGTCACTGTGAGCACCAAGATAAGTCATATTAGAAGGTATACCGGACTAGATTGATGTAAGACCAGAAATGATTAGGGTTAGACCTAATGTCGGTCTCAATACGTCTTAAAAAGCATTTATGAGAAGTCTGAACATCAGTCTTTATCTGACTGAGCAGCAGTCTAAACCGATGAAGAGAAGTAGGGTCATTAGATGATTTATAATTCCGCCAGAGAGAGTACTTCAGCTTGATATCAGAGATGATAGCATTAGAAAACCATGGAGGATATTTTGTTCTGGATTTTGGAGAATATAGTTTCTGTAAAGTGGAATCAACAGAGGATTCTGTCAAGATAGGTGTCCATGATAGGGAAGAAAAATGTTCATATAAGGAGGCGTAGTTACCTTTTCTAAAGTTGTAGGACAAGTTAAGATTATTTCCAACAAATTTGTAGCAATTGCCAGGTAAGCTGCGGGAAAATCTTATGAGAAGGGTAGGATGATGGAGGTCCTCGTCAACTATTGGGTCGCAGTTCCTGTCAACCATACATGGTTTGCATGACAATAAAAGATCAAGTAACCTATTGTGGGAATTGCGGACAAAGTTGAACTGCTCAAGAAACAGTAAATTGCAAAAATTAATTAATTTTTGAACACGTTTGGAGGTACAGCTAGAAAGGGACGAGGCATATTCGGCAAAGTTAAAATCACCCAACACAACGAGATCAGGTCCATGGGTAATGTCAAGTAGCTCAAGTGCCTCAAACAGTGTGATCACGTGATCATAAGACACAATTTGGGATATGTAGACAGCGACAAGACAGAATCTAGCATCAGAGGTACTTATCAATACTGCAGAAATATCGATATCAAGAATAAACTGTCATTCGCAGTAAGCTAAAACACATTAATTAACGTTTATCTCATAATATTTAGTGTTTTGGATCAGATCATTGTCATTAAAATGAAATAAAATGTACACAATCCCATGAATTTATTCTTGACTTCCGAAAATTTTAATAAATAGATAATTTTAATATTAAATAGAAGTAGTAAACTATTCTGACCAAACTCCGAAGGTACATCCTTAGATTCAGTTTTTTGCGCTCTATTCTACTATGGAAACAAAAATTTAAGTTCGACTATACAGGATGTTGTTTTGGGGGTTGTGAAACGTAAATTAACCGGATATGTATTGATAAATAAAAAATATCACCGAGAGAGCACGATATTCTGTATTGCTACCGATATATTTTTTGGTGTATGACGTATTATGTGTATAACCGATTAACCAGCTCTTAAACCGATGCAACTATGTTTTTAATTGCCCATTAACCTACGTTATTGTAACAGGGTATTTTATAATCACCTTGATGACTCCTACCTACAGTTAAAGTATGCCCGTTTCTCAATGAAACACCCTGTATAATTAATATGAAATCACAACTGTGTAACTTTATGTTTGACTTTAAATATCTCAAAAAATAATGACTTTGTCGTTACAAAAGAAGAGTATCTTATTTTAAAATAAATCGAGAAATTGCATTAAAATAGCAATTCCGATCGTGGCGTAGATTTTAAGAAAGGTAAAAAAATCACCGAAAATGAATTACCCTTGTCGTACGCCTCTGGCAGTAGCCTGATACCTTTATTTAATATATCTTAGTAGGCTGTTTACCATCTACACATTCTGCCACGTGTGACGAGAAAACGTCAAATAATAATTTAAAATACTGTACAAATAGCTTTTAAATTATCAAATAAATCACACTGTAACTCAGTAAGGAGGAACATTTTATCTAAGTGATTTGGGTGAAATCTACAGATAAAATATTTTCAATTATTTATGATACACCCTGGGTGCGGCATTAGTGTGAAGAAGTCCGATATATCCGTTATTATAAAAAACATCAAAAAATGTATTTAGATAAATTTTAGATATACTTAAATTACATGTTTTAAAATTATTTACAATTGTACAGTGTGTTTCATTGCTTCTGGGTGGCGCAAAGTTATGTTTTTTTTTAAATGGAACACTCTATATATTATTATGAATTTCAATTGCGTTTACTCATTACAAACGATAGTTTACTTTACTGATTACGCCAATATAAGGGTTTAATATGTTATACAGAGTACTTTAAGAAATAATGCCATTTATAACTTAAAAACGTATTATATTCAACACCCGGTATCTCTTAAATTAAACAAAAGAAAAAAATATTTTTGGTTGTCGTCTATCAGCGAAATTCTGATGACAAATTTACGCGCAAGCATTGTATTTTTATTACTTTCCCTCAGTACATACAAAAACCTTATCAACCAATTCTTGATGTAAAAATTCAATTTTGCGAGGACAATAAAAACCACAAACACGGAAAGAAAATATCTAATGTCAAATGTTTTGAAATAATCAAAGTTATACCCTACTCGAATATTTTGTGTTAGGATGAAAATCCAAAAGTAAATTTAAAACACGAAATATCTCGGTAATTAGTAAATTTAAGTAAAAGAAATGGTGTATAAAATTAAAAGTACACTTAATGAACTTTCTTATTATGATATAAAATACAAAGTGTTCTATTTAAAAAAAATAAAATTATGTCACTGAGTTATGGATCACACTGTATTCAAAATTTGCAATTTATCGAAAACCTAACACTTTGAGAAGAAACTAGACAATATCAGAAAATTTGTACAAGTAGAAAATATTCTTTCTTTTGTTTAATTTAAGAGATACCAGGTGTTGAATATAACACGTTTTTAGGTTATAAATGGCAATATCTCTTAAAGTGCTCTGTATAACATATTAAACTCTTATATTGGCGTGATGGGTAAAGTAACTGCAATTCAAATTTATAATAATATACAGGGTGTTCCATTAAAAAAAAAACATTACTTTGCGCTACCTGCAAGTAATGAAACACACTGTATAATTGTAAATAAATTTAATACATGTAGCTGAAGTATCTAAAATTTACCTAAACACATTTTTTGATATTTTTTATAATAACGGTTATATCGAGATTCCTCACACTAATGCCGCACTCTGTATGTTAGATAAAAGATGTAATTTCAGAAAAATTTTAATTGTTTGACATTAATTTATAGATGGACAGAAGGGTTATACTGTCAAACAAAGTACAAATTTATCAATTTTTTTTCAACTACGAAGAGCCATTTATATCACTATCACAGATTCCCATTGGTCCATTTTCTTTTAAATTGATTATTTAATTGGTTAATATTATAAAAAATATTAATTGATTATTAATACAGAAGAGGTTGATTTTTTTACATAATATTTTTTTTCATGAAAATTAGTCTAGGATTACCATTTACTACAATCGATACCATTATGTATATTTTAGATAAAATGTAATTTTGGATAAATTTTAATTGTTGACATTAATTTTTAGGTTAACAGAAGGGTTACTCTGTCAAGCAAGGTATATTTTAATCGATTTTTTCCACCTAGCAAGATCCATTTTTATGACTATAAATAATTCCTTGTTATCATACAGGCTGTCCGTTTTTCGAGTGCCACTATGGGGATCTCGCTTATCTTAAGAGATACGAAGTCGGTTAAATTGGGGCAAAAGCAAAAGCGCATTTTTATGCTGAATAACAATCTATAAATAATATTGTAATATCTCCGATAATTTTGAAAATATCAAAAAAAACGAAAATTTCTGATTTTTGTTTTTGATTTTTTGCCGATAAACTAATCAGATTAGACATTTCTAACCAAGACATTATTCAGACACTTTTTCGTGGAAAATTTGAATATGACATCACTTTTCCAATTATTTTCAACATGGCGGAGAAACACCTGTCAACTTCATTTTTTCTTATGAACGCTATTTTGGATTTTAATATTTCTAGATGACGTTTTTTTTTCTCTTTACAACGATGTATCACACTTGGTAGTCCAGTATTACATTTTTGCCAAATTCCAAGTTTTCATTTTTTGCAAGCAGTGCTATGGAAAAAACAACGTTCTTTTGTTTTCAATACAATTATGACATTTTGATCCGTCTGTTTGGTCGCGGCGTTGAAATTGAATTAGTTGTGTTTGATTTTCAAGTGATCAACACGCAACAACATATGTTTTGCAAGAAAATTGTAATTCAAATCAGAACAAATACAAAAAAAATATGTAATAGGCGTGCATCGCCATTATTAGCAATGACGTGGTTGGGAAACATTTCCGACAAGCATTCCTCAACTCATCCAGCATTATCGGTTAGTGCGCCATCTTGTTGAAACCAGATAGCGTTCAAACGCTGAAGAGGAACATTGTTATCCATAAAATCTGTGAGAGATGTTCTCAGGAAATTTAGTTACCTATCAGCATTTAAATTATCGTCGTAGATGTAAGGGCCTATTATTGTATCGCCCAAAAAACGACCCAAACGTTAAGGCCAAAACGTATTTGCGGTCGCTGTTCTTGAAATTGATGGGGATTTTCAATTGACCAGTAATGTTTAATGTGGCAATTAAACATTTCTGCATTGGTAAACTTACATTCCTCAGACCATATCACATTGTTAAGAAAGTTTGGGTTGTCCTGAATTTGATTATTTATAAATGTACAAAAAGCTATTCGTCGTTCACGATCTCCGGATGAAGCGTTTGTGGAATATTAATTGCCCAAGGCCGATATTTGTGTTTTTTTAAGGTTCTTCAAACAACCCGATGTGACGGCAAGTTTAGCTGAGTTGCAATTTCTCTTGAGAAGACAGATGAATTGTCTTGCATCTAATTAAGAATTAAATCATGAACAATTTTGGTATTTGAACCCATGCAAAAGTTTTACCGCCTGCAATAGTTTTGCTCATGTTCATTAGGCCTATTGCCACATTCTTGTCAAGATTTTATAAGTGACCCATATTAGCCCAAGTTTCTATGGGATCCGGACACTTCGTCGAATGGACATAACGTCGAATGGACACAACACCGAAACTTGGACACAACGTCGAAATGAATTATTGGACATAACGCCGAAACTGGACATAACGCCGAAATCACCTGCTGGACACAATGCCAAAAATGGACACAACGTCGAAATCAGTAATTGTACATATCATCGAATCTGGACACAACGTCGAAACATGAAAACTGACGTGTTTTTCGTATTAAGAGAGATTAATCTTAAGTTGGGTATTCAAAAACACTTTTTTTTCATGTAAATTTGTTTTAATTAATGTAAGTTGTTTTTATGTGATCGGGGGTAAACGATGTTGGTTGGTAGGTACAGTTATTAAAATTTTTTTCGTTAAAAAATCCGATCAAAGTGGTGTCAGCTTTTGCTTTTCGACGTTGTGTTCACATTTCGACGATATGTCCAATTACTGATTTCGGCTTTGTGTCCATTTTGGGCAATGTGATGTCAGCGTTGTGTCCAGTATCAGCAATATGTCCAATAATTCGTTTCGACGTTGTGTCCAAGTTTTGGCGTTGTGCCCATTCGACGTTATGTCCATTTGGCGAAGTGTCCACGACTCGTTTCTATGCAGCAAAGTAAAATATCCAAAACTGGGTTGTTGTCGCTCTAGATAACGCTGCAAATACGTTGCTGCAGTTATGTGGGCATATCGATGCGAAGTGTAATAAATTTGTAGCATATCTCTTTGTTCTTCACTTGAAAAAGATATTTTCGCAATAAAACTAGCACAAGTTTAAATATTAAGACATGAAATATTATCAAACTGTCATAATTTTTTTGAAAACAAAAAAACGTTGTTTTCATAGCACTGCTTGCAAAATTGGATTTTTGGCAAAAATGTGATACTGGACTACCAAGTGTGATACATCGTTGGAAAGAGAAAAAACGTAATCTAGAAATATTAAAATCCAAAATAACGTTTATAAGAAAAAATGAAGTTGACAGGTGTTTCTCCGTCATGTTGAAAATAATTGGAAAAGTGATGTCATATTCAAATTCTACATGAGAAAGTGTCTGAATAATGTCTTGGATAGAAATGTCTAATCTGATTAGTTTATCGGCAAAAAATTAAAAACAAAAATCCGAAATTTTCGATTTTTTTTCGATATTTTCAAAATTATTAGAAATATTTCAAATTTCTTTTCAGATTGTAATTCAGCATAAAATTGCGCAACTTTGCCCCAATTTAACCGACTTCGTATCTTTTAAGATAAGCGGAATCCCCATAGTCGCATTCGAAAAACGGACAGCCTGTATATATTAAAATCTGTCAAGGTGGCGCCGCCCTGGTGGGTGTCCGTTCGTCCGCACGGTTCTCAACTCGAGTTTGTTTTGTTTTATTACTGTAACGCACAGCTTCAACTCGCATTGTCAATTTATTGTAACCCTTCCTACTGTACGCGTGCGTAGCATGCTGGGCCCATCTAGTTATTATTACACTTTGTCGTGGTTGTGATAGGATTTTGATTTTGTATTTATTTCTATTAAAATTATGGTGATAAATATGCTCTAAAATGTACAAATTCAAACATAAAAAACAAAGAGTAAGCATTTTGAAAAAAAGTAATACTACAGCGACCAAGCCCCAAGTTTTGTCTTTCATAAAACATTAAGTTCTACTTCAAACATTTAAATTTGAAAGGTGTTTTAAAGGTACTTATAGTGCATGGTTTAACCAAATCAACACGTTGTTCTGTACCATTTTGTAAGATATTACTATAAAAGACAAAAGTCTGTGGTTTTACTAAATTAATCCGTTAAAAGTGTAGATAAACTTACCGTTACTTTAATTTTGCTACCCATAACATTCAGCTCAAGACGTAAAGTTTCTGTCAACGCAGTCACGGCATGCTTGGTTGCCGGGTAAACATTAGTTTCGGCTAAAGGTGGAACTATATGACCGCCTATACTGTTTATATGCACAATGTGACCGTTAATTTCATTTTCTCGCATATTCCTAACGACTTCTCTGGTCAGTATGCATAATCCAATCACATTTGTTTCTATGGTTTCAATCCACATGCTTGAATCCCCATTTATAAGAGACGTAGGCTTTTTAACAGCAGCGTTATTTATCAATACGTGAACTGAACCAAAGCGGTCTTCGATCCACTCAAAAGCACGTAGTAAATCCTCTTCTTTCGACACATCTACCACTAGAGGATAAAAGTTTTTGGTATCGGTATTCAACACTTCAGTATAATCTTTTTGATTTTTGAGTATATCCAGCCCGACTACCTGAAATTAGAATTTTATTTATGGGAAGTTACGAAACCGTCGAAGTTCGAAACCTTGAAACCGACATTTACTAGTTCTTTGGCAATTGCAGCTCCTATTCCCGAACTAGTACCTGTAATAATAGCTACTTTATCTTGCCACCTATTCATTTTATATCCAATAATAGACTTGTTTTCGTTGATAATCTTTTTCCGGACTGAACTTCTATACAGTTTATAACATAATTTTATTTCATCACATTGTTGTTATCTAATATTTTTTGTGGTTTTATATTAAAAATTATCTACTTATTAGGCAATAGGAGCAAAATTAATACGAATTGTAATAATTTTGTGCGTAGGTACAGCCGTATACCGGCTGGCAGCGTATTTAGCATACAGCTACATATCCAAGAAAAAATGTAATTTCTTTATTAGCACTTCAAAGATAAACTAAAATATATAAGTCTCATTTTCTATTATACCAACAGACCCGGCCAACTTGACGCAGACGATCTATGTTTTAAAAGTTAGAATACAACGATGTTTTTATTGGGTAAACAGAGTTTAAGTTTAAATCATAATTTGTGGTAATTTTTTGTAGTAGTAGATCAAACACTTTAATATTAAGAAAAATGCCAACAGTTAACTGTTGGCATTTTTCTTAGTTTATACTATTCATACGTGTCAATGTTTACACGAGATGTCACAAGACACACATTTCACTTTAATATTATTTTTATAAGTAATATATAAGTCAATTAGTTTGTTGTCACATATTGCCGTTGCAAGTTATTTTTTAATAAATAATAAACAAAAATCATTATTAAAATTGAACTCGACTAAATAAAGATTTATTTTTATTAAGAATAATTAATTAATTAACCTTTCGAATAAATAAAATTAACCTAAAAATTTAATCTATATTAATAATTGAGTTAATTCTCTTGATGTTTTCCTTCTATACACACCGTGGGGTGTGCCTGACCTCAAGTTGTGATAACTAAATTTCTTGAGCATGCCCCTGAGCCGAACGATGTCTAATAAAAAACATTTTTTCCCACTTATGTAGGTGGGGCCTGCGGGGCGCCTGTTTTTTAAATACGACCACCCATCGAGTAATACCTTAAAATGACGGGCTGACCAAGACGGTTTCAAATATGCATGACAAAATTTTTTCAAAAATACCTGAAAAGGTGTAGTTGTAAAAAAACGTTCTCCTGCCCTGGATAGATATGACTTAATCCAGCAAACGCCTCTGACTTTTCATATACTTATGTATATAAAAGGATATTTTTATTAACAGTGCTATATGGGTTCTTAATCAAGTCGTCCGCAGGTCTGTAGACCGGCTTTTAACCTAGTTTGTATATAGATGAATATTTCCGTTGATTAAAAAAAAGTAAAGTTGTCTAGTAAGTAAGTTATGAGTTGTAGCGGTAATGAAAGTGTAGGATGAACGGTAAGTGAAAAGTATTACCAAAATTAATTTTTGTGAACTATAAAAAATTAACTCTAGTGTGCAAAGACGATGAAAGCGCATTACATTGTAAAGGTATAAGTAAGAAAAAAAGACATTTAAAAAGTAACGTTCGAGGTGAGGGAGAGAAGAGTAGTTCAGGTTATATTAAAAGCAATCTATCGATAAATGTTTACGATAATTAATGGTACCATAACCGAATTATAAGAAGAAGTAACGGCAGCGGTGATCCCATCATCAACAAAGGTCAGTTATAATAAGAACTCCTTTTTCTATTTGAACTTAATCATTCATGCATGTATGTCGGGTACAAAAATTGGTTTAGTTTTAAAAATTTGTAAAAGATATTTCTATATTTGTTTGTTTAATTAAATCTAGTGTGTTTGCAATTCAATCTTTTATTTAATAAGAACGAACCCAAAGAGCCCTTGAGAAAAACAATTAAAGAATCTCATCGCTCGTATTATAATTAACATTACTTTATTTAAAAATATATATGCCTTAATCCATCGTGACATGTATAAATGGTTAATTAAAATTATCACAAAAAAATTAAAAAAAGAAATAATGTCATTCAAAAATTAGCTGGAACAACTTGGGGACAAGATGCAAAGACAGCTGCATTGGCATTAGTTTATTCTACAACAGAATATTGTGCTCCTTTCTGGTTGAATAGTTATCATACAAAAAAAGTAGGGGCCCAGTTGAATTGCACTATGCTTATAATTAGTGGAACCATTAAATCTACTTCTTTCAATTGTGTTCCTGTTCTTTGTAATATTACTCCATCGAACATTCGACGAAAATCTGCATTAGATCGAAAATGGGATAAATGCCAACTTAACAAAAACTTACTAATTTGGAATGATATTGAGAACCCTCCAGCTAAAAGTCTTAAATCTCGAAGTCCTGTATGGTTGCAAGAGTAGGTACTTAACTACGGCATTTTCTTTAGTTGAAGAGTGGAAAAAATTATGTTCTGGAGTTGATGTTTCCTGTCTTGATTATCTGTTTTTCCAATAGTTTGTTAGGTATTTCTTTAACCTTATATGTTTTCGTCATTGTCGTGACTGGCGCTTGGACCGGTCCATTATATGTCGTCATGCAATAGCGATGCTGTTATATTTTATGATCTTATTTACCTTTTATAATGTTTACACACTTAATTAATATTATTGCATATGAATACTAAAGTGGGTAAGGGTTAGCATCATGTTTAAGTTTTAGTGGTTTTCCTAAACTTTGAAGCAAATGCTTTGCCAAGACGAACCAATCCACAATTTGCACACGGTTTCGTCACTACACTATACAGGTATATACTGATGTTCTGGATCACCATATATAACTTACTTACATCAAAATACAATATTAAAATGTACCATACGAATAAATAAATAAATCACAATTCGACTATAGAGAAAATTGGATTTCAGTCAGTCTAGAGAACAAATGGGTTTCGGATTTGGAACAAACGATCACTCACAGACAATTAAGATCCTTATCAAAAAATCAGTCGAATCAACGAACCACTTGTGTTGAATTACTGAGTCACTTACGTTTTGCCGATGACATTATCGTAATAACAAATAACTTCAATGAAGCCCAACAAATGCTTAAGGAATTGAAAATATTGGATTAGATATTAACTTTCAAAAAATCAAATTTTTGACAATACTGTCATCAATAATAACATAAAGATTGATAAAAATGTAATAGAACAGGTTTAAAATTACATATAAGATTCGGAAAAGAAAATCAAACATGCAAGATCCAACGTCGAATAAGTTTAGGTTGGACAGCTTTTGGCAAACCGTTAAATATCTTCAGGGAAGATATACCTACTTGCCTAAAGAAAAAAGTTTACGAACAGTGCATTATGCCTGTAATTACATACGGTGCTGAGACCTTAACGCTAACGAAAAGAACTATAATTAAATTGAGAGTTGCCCAGAGAGTGATGGAAACCATAATGTTTGGAAGTAACAAGAAGTGACAAAATACCAAATACAACATTAAGTAAAAGAACAAAAGTAACCGACAATTATACGACATATCGCTAAAGCTAAGTGGAGATAGCTTGGTCATATAACATGATAACAGATGGATAAAAAGGCTTATGGAGTAGAGACTTAGGGAAAGCAAGAGGAGCAGGGGTAGACCGCCAACTAGACAAAACACAGGGCAGAAGAAATTGACAGAATCTGGAGGAAGCCTAGATCCATCAGTGGATGCAAGTGCCGAGGGATGATAATGATGATAATGAACTCTTGATAATCGTCTTACTTTTACTGCTGACTTTTGCGAGAGGGTTGAAAAACATAACAGCTGCAAGATATAGAAACTCTCAGACTGACCTAAGACACAATTTTATTATTAAAACTTGGAGTAACCGTTGGAACAACTATCCAAAATCCAAGGGGACAAAATTGTCTATCGAGACTTAACAAATAAGTTGAATTAACAAAAAGCACGGAAACGTAAATTACCATTTGACAGAATTTCTGTCGGAGAGGATGTTTCAATTCACATCTTACAAGAAAAAAAGTTGATTCTGCTGTGACATTGATACAAAACTTACGTTGGTCGGCATACAGACCTATTTGTAGATGATATTAATAATAATGTTTTAAAAAAACTGATTAGGTGTCCACATATGTGAAAAATTATAACAAATTGGTCGACGTTTATATTACAAATAAAAGAAGATGACATTTAAAAAGTTAATTACCAGCGACATCCCCTAAATCTTAGTACCACTATATGGATTTTAGAAGTGCTCTCTTCTGATAAAAACTAATGTGTTTTAAGACTGCAACTTGTTATCAGAATAAAGAGA
Organism: Abscondita cerata; assembly: GCA_030710515.1. Taxonomy (NCBI): domain Eukaryota; kingdom Metazoa; phylum Arthropoda; class Insecta; order Coleoptera; family Lampyridae; genus Abscondita; species Abscondita cerata. The sequence goes on along the minus strand of JALBCR010002829.1, from coordinate 86,925 downwards.
GTTTTTTGGTCGGCCGATACTTCTATCTAGTCAACCCGACACTGAACTGTCATGCAACCATAAGAACTGTCTTGTACCTACACTAATGTCTTCCGTGTTAAACGCCTGTTGAGGTTCATACCGTATGTATATGTATGTATATATGATAAATAGGCTTTTTTGTAGAGTTTGCAAAAGTAGGCATCATAGTGTTACTTCAGACTGACTTTCAACGTAATTTACCTGAGAATTACTTGTCGTTCAAATTTGATTCAAATAGGAGATAGTACCTAATGGGTGGCAAAAGAACATACCATCAAGAAATATCGCAACACAATATCTTCTTTTCTGAAAACCGTTTTCCATTATAACTACAACTCAGTTTATCTAATTTATGTCCGTATTTATAGTCGAGCAAGGACTTAAGTCTGAAATTTGTTTTAGCCAAATTTGACTTAAGGTGGGATTAAAAAGCATAATTGTGCACACCAATTTAGACTAAGATCTACTTAAGACTAGAAATATAAAAATTGTATCGAAAGCAACAATTATTTGTATCCTGTGTTTAAGTCTTAGCGTAAGCTTGCCTGATGTTTGGTTTATAAATACGGGGATTAGTGATGAGTATTCCGGCCAAAACCCAAATTGATGCTGTCGGGTATTGCTTCTTTTTTTATTATGTTTGCTATTCTTTTAATATTATAGTCGTTCTAATATTATTTACAACATTAGTACTAGATATAACACTCTATAAGAGATAACTTCATGTTTAGGTTTTCCCGGCTTCAATATTTAGTATTATTTCCATAGTAATGGAAAGTACTGCATCTTAGAACTGGGTTGAAAATTTTGTAACAAAATTGCAGGCATTTAGGCAGTTGGCGAGACGATTGAATATCTCGTCCTATAGCACTAGATGACTGCAGTTATTACAAGTTCATTCTCCCGTTTTTTTCGCTTGGAATAATTGCGTTGTCTTTTAATAACGGCCATTTTCTCGCCGAATACTGTTAAACACAGACACTTACATTTGTTTTGTGTTGATAGTATTGAATTAACAAAATGCAATCGTAGAGGCAATGATTCTCGAAGTTTAATAAACCGTAAATACTTCATGTCATTCGCATGACGACGCTTTGGTTGTTTTCTTTGCTGTAGATGTGGGGAAAAACATGTATCTAGTGGATTGGCAAATGTCAATGATTTTTTTGTGAGTGACTTTTTTTCTTTCTGTTCGATTTGAATCTCCTTGTTATATTTCATTGGTTCAGTTTTATTGAGTAATTGATAGTTTGTTTGATCTCTTTGTACAACATAGGTAGTGGCGTTTTGGTTAAGCAGTATCTGCAGTATGTTGTACACTTATAAGTGCCACTCTTAGATGTACTAGAGTAAATATATACTCTCCTTGTTTCTGAGTTGATTAATTAATGTTCTCTATGAATCAAAAGTGTTTGTATTGGTATTGAAGGAATTGTTTCTTTTCTGTTACTTTTGTTACATTTTGAAGCGTTTGGGTTTAAGAGTTTTTTTGTCTCGTGTACACTTGATGGAAAAATCAGAAATTGTTTTTTTACGTAGGTCTAAAATATGATTTAATGGAAATGATAGCAACTATAATCTTATGTAGATCAGAAAATTTACCTCCCCATAAAACCATTTTAACAATTAATTCAATGAAGTTGAAATGGGGGTTTCAAAATTATTCCATTTTTTGTCTTCATTGATTTCAGAAAGAAACTAAAAATTATTCTTTCAAATTTAGAATTGATGAATAAGATAGCAGTTATATTGATAAACTACTTATACTTCAACATAATTCCACCAACACCGGATTGGTAGGTTCTACGTTAACTGTACTAATTATATGTATTTTTTAAATAAACAAGTTTAATACTGAGAGTTTTGCATTAACTTCAGGTAGGTTGGTAGATAGGTAGTTTATGGAACTAAAAAACCCAATGTTATTCCACCGAAAATATCAACAGATACTCCGAAGATTTGCTTATAGGCTCTGATGATGAGCTGGTAAACTTTTATATAGAGAACTGGAGCCAGATTTTGCTTGTGATTGAGGGCAAGGACAAATAATAAAATAAAGAACATCGCATTTCTGCAGAGGGGACCATGGTAGTCGTGGCTTAAGGTAGATATCAAAAGTGAAAGTAGGATGAATGTTTTTTTATCTTTGTGATCGAGAGCATGCTGAATACAAGTTCGCAATTACCAAAGGGTGATTGTCTAAGGCAAGGTCAATGGAGTGGCGGCCAAGGTTAAAATTACAAAAATTGGGGGTGGGGCTAGTCATCAAGGACATTATACCCAAAGAATTATAATCCAAAAGGGCGTCCAGCCAAGTCGTGGCTTTGTGCCTTAAAACGGAATAAAATTGTATGACGAGGTAGAAGCTCGTCGTCGATATACCTACCTGACATACCCATTAACATTAATTCTTGATATTCATAACTTAAGCAAAACTGTTTTGTGTTGCAACTTTACTTTCAGACCAAAAGGATAAAAATAAATTAACTAAAGCTTCTTTGAATTTATTGTTTTGCAATTCTTTTATATATTCAATATGTCCCTTTGGCTGGCACCTGACGTAAGAAAATCTCCGTTTGGTTCTTAAATTTCTTAAATAATCTTAGATAAATGTAACGTCTATAATTTATTCACAGTTCACATTATTAGTCAAAGTCCAATGTGAGTTTTCCCATTTGCGGATCAATTTATCTCACTTTAAAGTCTAAAACCATGACTTGACTTGATTTTTATTTCTTAGGTATAAACAAACACTTGCCGCAAATGGCGTCCATGCTTTCAATAACAAACTTTAGCACCAATTTTTGTAATTTTAATCTTGAAAACCACCCCTTCGGCCTTGGCCTCGCTTTAGACAGGCGTTCTTTGGAAATTGAATGGGTTACTTTCGGCTAATTTTCAAGCTGTTACGTAATGTTTTGTCCAACGTAACGTGTAGTTCAGAAATCTCAATAATAAACGATAAAAGAAAATTCTATTGATTTAATATAGCAAAAAAAAATATCAAACAAAAACAACAATAATTCTGGAGTGTAAACCAGTTAATATAAAGAAATTAAAAGGTACGATGCAGTATAACCTCGACCACATTTATAGATAACAGTATTTTTATGTACAATATTAAAGTAAATTATTAAATTGTTGCACCCGATCGGTTCGAACTTTTCGTCGCAATTCACAAATAAAATCAAATAAATTATAATATAACATTCGTTGTGCAGAATAATGTTAAAAAAATCATTACTAAAACAAAAAAAATGGCCCGTTGAGGCTTGTACTCATCTGTTCTGTTCCGAAATTGGTAGTGTCCGATGATCCTCGGAAATGCTGTAGATGACGCAGATTGGAAAATTTTTAAGCGGCTACCAAGCTGTGCTGCGTGATTATACTGATATCAGCGTAATTGTAATGGTACCAATTCAAAACTAAAATTTCCAACATGTGTAACTGTCGGATACCACAGAATGCCTAATAGTATACACAAAAAAATAGAAATTGGGATATAAACGAGAATTACTCACCGAGATGTTCGTGGCATTCAAAAAAAAACAGGAAGAAAGCAAGCTCATTAACAAAAGGAGTGATATTCTTCTTATCCGGTAATTACCGAATGAAAATTGAACGTAAAACGTTCATTTCAGTAGCACAAATATAGTGATTAAATCCGAAACTTCGGTTTGCATTAATTAAACCTTGCAAAATTAAAATCACAAAATGGCATAAATACACTCTTGCTTTTGCAACGAAAACGGGCAGATAAGTAAGTAAATCGTTCGAAATTTGGCCGTGAAGGCCATCCACTTTTGAAAAGATTATTGTTAAATACAGGTACGGATTAATAATATTTAAATGGGATAAATTGCGACTACGGTAAAAATTTATTGTAACAAATTCTCCTCCAACAAAAAAAAATTTCCCAAATTTTCTCAAACAAAAAAAATTATAAACTACAATTCAATGAGCAATATACAAAATCATGGCCAACGTCAACATAAACAAACCCAATGAATTTTAAATTTTATTACAAATCCGGAGGATGAGCCTTCAAATCTTTTACATGCCACATTCCCCGCTCATTTCCTTTTTCATCCATCAACAAATACACATTTTTCCCTAATACTGTTTTGATTTTAAAAGGACCAACAAATTTTTGCGCGAGTTTAGCTGCAAAATTCTTCCCAGCATCCGACAAAACCATATTCCTTCTCCACACTTCCTGTCCTTCAACAAAGCGTTCATCTCGCTTCCTCAAATCATAACGTTGTTTCGATTGATGATAGGCTTTGTCTAGACGATTCCACACAAAAGAATATATTTTGCTCAATTCTGAGAATTTATCTTCTACTGATTTTCTAGATTCAAAGTTGATTTCAAATTTTCCGTTTACTTTCCTCTCATTTCTCCTTCTAATCGAATTTCTCTTCCAAAATTTAAATAAAAGGGCTGTACCCGGTTACTTCATGTTTTGACGAACGTATGGCACAAGCGACTTGTGGTAAATACTTAGCCCAAGTGTTGTGTTTCTCTTTGACATATGATGCCAACATCGTCTTGATCACTCTGTTAATCCTTTCAGTGGGGTTCGCTTGTGGAGAATATAAGGGTGTAAAAATTGGTTGTACATTGTATTTTCCCAAAAGATACTTAAATTCTTTCGAACGAAATTGAACTCCGTTATCCACAATTATATAATCTGGAACTCCATATGTCAAAAATACAGATTCCTCAACGTGCTTACATATATTTATTGCCGTGGCCGTTCGCATAGGAATAATCACAGGATATTTGGTAAAAGTGTCCGCTGCCACAAATATATACCTATAACCATGCAATGAAGATGGTAATGGTCCTATAATGTTTGCACATATTAATTGCCATGGTTTTCTTACCCGGGGATGCCTTCCCATTTTCCCACCTTCGCACATAACGCAATACATCGCTACGCATTTTTGGCCAAAAATATTTATTAGCAATACGGTGAAACGTTTTAAAATCCCTACGTGTCCAGCTTTAACATCATCATGATTATTTCGTATAATAGCTTCTCTACTTTCTTTTGGAACCACTATTTTCCAATTTTCGTCATCCGACAACCGAGGGTCCTTAGATTGTATGTGTTTAAATAAAACTCCGTTGTCAATTCTCCACTTAGCAAACTTTAGGGATTTACCTCTATTTTGTCGATCATTTTCGTAATCCATTTATCTTTGGAAATCTTCACTGTATTGATTTCATTGTTCTGGTTCGTGTCTTCTATGTGTCTACTTAAGCAATCGGGTACCGCATGAAACTTCCCTTTCCGATGGATAATGTCAAAATCAAATGGCTGCAGACGAAGTGCCCACCTTGCTAAACGTCCGGAAGGGTCCTTAATTTTATACAACCACAATAAAGAATGGTGGTCCGTAATAACTGTAAAATGTACACCATCAACGTACGGTTTAAATTTTTCCAAAGCGTGTATAATGCTGAGGCATTCTAATTCTGTAACAGAATATTTTTTTCTTGATTCGTAAGAGTGCGGCTAGTGTAGGCGATGACATGTTCTTGATCGTCATATGTTTGTGTCAAAACAGCTCCCAAACCCATCAAACTCGCATCGGTTTGATACAAAATGGTTTCTCGAAATTTGGACACGAGAGTATAGGCGCTGACGTCAAACAAGTTTTCAATTTTTCCCATGATTTGTCGCACTCCTCGGTCCAAATAAACGGTTGGTTCTTCTTTAGTAACCGGGTAAGGGGATTAGTTATTTCGAGTGATTCGAAATAAACCTCCTGTACCAGGAGACCATTTCTAAAATCTTCTGACATCTTTAACGCATTTCGGCCTTGGAATGCTTAATACGGCCTTGACCTTCTCAGAGTCCACGTTTAATCCATTTTTGTTTATAACATAACCCAGATACTTCAGCTCTGACGACAAAATTCACTCTTGTCTTTATCGATAGTCAACCCAGCAGAAATTAATCAATTAAGCACCTCCTGTAAAATTTCTAGATGCTTTTCAAAAGTACTTGTACATTCCACCACATCGTCCAAATAAGAAAACACGTGCGGCTCCAATTCCGGCCCTAAAACTTGATCAAGTAGTCTTTGCCAACAAGATCCCGAATGCACCAAACCCATTGGAACTACTTTAAATTGAAATAATCCTCGACCCGGAACCGTAAAGGCTGTAATTTCCTTACTTTTCTCTTCCAAGGGTATTTGCCAGTAAGCAGATTTAATATCGATGGATGATAAGTATTTCGCATCTCTTAGTTTATCAAGAATTCCTGCAATAAAAGGTACTGGATAACTGTCATTCTTAATTACTTTATTTACAGCCCTAAAGTCTACAACTACTCTTTTCGACCCATCCTTCTTTGGAACTAATAAAATATTTGAACTCCACGGACTCTTTGATTTTTCCACAATATCATTCTGTAATAAATAATCTAAATTCTTGTTTATTTCAGCTAAAATATATGGTGACATTCTGAAATGTGGTTGTTTAATAGGCGGTGCTTTAGTAATTATTTGATGTTCGACTAAATGTGTTCTTCCTATGCCTGGTTTCATTTTATCAAAGGTATTTCGTATTAGTTCGTCTAAACACAATTTTTGCTGCTCGCTTAAATCTTCTGCGGCACAAATAGAATTGATTTGTTCTGGTTCTGTGCATGAAAAAGTCCAAACATTTTTTTTCAAGTCTGGAACGATGCCAAAAACCCTAAAAAATTAACCCCTAGAATTAACGTATGTTCTAAACTTGGCACAACTAAAACCTTAATGTTTTCAGTTTTATCTAACAAAGTAACAGGAAGGGTTATAGTTCCTAAACTTTTACACATTTCCCATTTGCTACGGTACAAGATGGTGATACCAACGTATCCAACCAAAAACAGTTTAAACTCTTTACAAATTCCCAACCTTTTCGACCTAGAATAGTTTTAGATGCTCCTGAATCTAAAAGTCCTATCATTTTATACCCTAATACACTAACATTTAAATAAGGACGCTGGTCGCCCTCCATATGTGTCAATATAAAATCTAAAATAATTTGATGTTTCAGTTCTACTTTTTTGTTTTGAGTGCTATTCGGATTTTCAAAAGTAGGAATCAGTGACCGAATATTCAATGATTCGCGCCCGCGTTTCCCGAAAAACAACAATCTTTAGTTTTTACATTTTGTTTCCCACACCTGAAACAATGCAAAGTACGAGGAGCCGTACAACCTCTTGCCAAATGATTAGTTGCCTGACAATTATAACAACGTATTTCAGCTAATTTTGTAACAGTTGGTTCCTCTGCGGATAACGATTGTGGCGTTCCCTCATCCTTTTGAACAAAATGTTTTCTGAATTTAGACCTATTACGAAAATTTGAACGTTCCGTATTAACGTAAGCCAGATCAGGTTCTAAAACAGAATTACAAACTGCAGGAGAATTATAAGCTTTCTTTGATGCTTCCGTTTCTTCTATCCGACGACCTAAATTTAAGAATTGTTCTTGGGTTTGTACTTCAATCAATGCCATTTTTCAACGAACTTCGTTCGTTTATGAAATCGATTTGTCGTCCGTGCGTCCGTGTGTGCGTCCGTCCGAGGCATTTCTAATGGTCGGACATCATTGTGTGATACATCAATCGATTCAGCTTGGTGTCCAAAGCTTAAGTTTTGATGTGCATTAAATCGGGCAACGGGGACGCCGAGCCCCGCGATATTCCGTCGAAAAATTAAAATTTCAAATACGTCCAAAATCAATGTGTGGCATATATTTAGACTCCTCTGGCATAGCTGAGTTGAAATATCATATCTCCCATAAAATCAGGCCACAGATACCCGATGCCCTCGAAATTAAGTTTATTTCAAAAATCCAAATATGTCCAAAATCAATGTGTGGCACATATTTGGATAATAGAAAGTTAGCAATGACGGTCTATTGGCGCTAATTATAACTTTGCCATTCTTTCCATATTTGGATAATACGAAGTTCGTTGCGACAATGCCTTGCATTTTCAACTTGTTCTAAATAATTTGGTGCTACATTTCTAAGAATAATTTGAAGTTTTTCTGTTTCCGAAAGTTTATCCGATAATCTTGCAAATGAATTATTCATAATCGCTAAATAAATCCCCATCGATTCGTCTTTCCTTGTGTTCGCCTACGAATTTCTTCCATTAATTTGTAATCATAATCTGCCGGTTGAAATTGTTTCTTTAACTCTGACTTCAAGATTTCCCAAGATACAATTTTTCCTTAACTCCTCTGAACCATATTAAGGCTTTTCCTGTAAAAGATCAATAGACGAATTAAACAATTCATCCTCAGAAATACCTCTAGCGAATCTTAGTTCTTGGACCCGTTGCAAAAATGCTCCAATTGACATATCTCTTGCATGACCTGAAAATGTCAACCCCCACTTGTACACAGGTACTGTTTTTGAATAAGAGTCAAGCTTTAGTGATCGAAAATATTTGGTGGCTTTCCCCTTCGATGCTGTGACTAACAAACTCTACTTCATTCTTATTTCTCTCTGCTTTTACACCTTTATCAGATTGATCTACTTCTTAACCATCAGTATCGCTTTGTAGAAAAGATACAGACTCATTTAACCCCTGAGATTTTTTCCTTTTCTTTAAAACGGCTTGTAATTTTTCACTCACATCTAAAACAGCAGATATGATAGCAGCACGACTTTCTTTCTCTCTCTTGTCCTTGTTTATTGGTATTCGGTCAACTCGGCCCATAAGATGAGAAAGTCTTGTGTTTAAAACGTGAAAATCTTTTTGAGGAGAAGTTAATGTAAAAGAATTGACCAAATCCCCTAAAACTTTGACTTTTTCTTGGCATTCTTTTATTTCTTTAGAAAAATCCTCCACTTCTGCGCTTGGATAATTTAAGGACGCTCCTAAGTGCTCTAATTTCAAAAATCTTCCTAACTCTTTTCGCATAACACCTACATCACTCACAATCTCATAACCCCTGATTTGTAATTCGTATTTAAGTTCATCAACTTCAAGATAACTTGGTGCAATTTTGTATTTTGCCGCCATTTTAGTAAATCAAAATTTTAAGATAAACGAGAGAGAATTTGCTACTTTGTTACTTTAATTTAAATTATCAAATATACGGAGTTTGTTTAGTAAACTCACGATAACTGCAATTATAGATGACGACAGAAACCTACTTATTACTGAATATTTAAGGATTTTGTTTATATTGAGATCCCGGACGAGCCCCCAAAAATTTGTTACGTAATGTTTTCTCCAACGTAACGTGTAGTTCAGAAATCTCAATAATAAACGATAAAAGAAAATTCTATAAATTAAAAAAAAAAAAAAAATATCAAACAAAAACAACAATAATTCTGGAGTGTAAACCAGTTAATATAAAGAAATTAAAAGGTACGATGCAGTATAACATCGACCACATTTATAGATAACAGTCTTTTTATGTACAATATTAAAGTAAATTATTAAATTGTTGCACCCGATCGGTTCGAACTTTTCGTCGCAATTCACAAATAAAATCAAATAAATTATAATATAACATTCGTTTTGCAGAATAATGTTAAAAAAATCATTACTAAAACAAAAAAAATGGCCCGTTGAGGCTTGTACTCATCTGTTCTGTTCCGAAATTGGTAGTGTCCGATGATCCTCGGAAATGCTGTAGATGACGCAGATTGGAAAATTTTAAGCGGCTACCAAGCTGTGCTGCGTGATTATCACTGATATCAGCGTAATTGTAATGGTACCAATTCAAAACTAAAATTTCCAACATGTGTAACTGTCGGATACCACAGAATGCCTAATAATATACACAAAAAAATAGAAATTGGGATATAAACGAGAATTACTCACCGAGATGTTCGTGGCATTCAAAAAAAAAAAACAGTAAGAAAGCAAGCTCATTAACAAAAGGAGTGATATTCTTCTTATCCGGTAATTACCGAATGAAAATTGAACGTAAAACGTTCATTTCAGTAGCACAAATATAGTGATTAAATCCGAAACTTCGGTTTGCATTAATTAAACCTTGCAAAATTAAAATCACAAAATGGCATAAATACACTCTTGCTTTTGCAACGAAAACTGACAGATAAGTAAGTAAATCGTTCGAAATTTGGCCGTGAAGGTCATACACTTTTGAAAAGATTATTGTTAAATACAGGTACGGATTAATAATATTTAAATGGGAAAAATTGCGACTACGGTAAAAATTTATTGTAACAAAGCATTCACTACTTTTACCATCTATAGCTTCACTAAGCCACGATTAACAGGGTCGCCTTTGCAGAAATGTGTTACAACGTAATACCGAATTATTTGTTATTCTTCATCGGAAGTTATTGAAACTGATTTCCAGGAATGAGAGAGTGAAGAAGTAGTGCCCTTTTCACAAATGGTTCCAAAACCATTCCCATAACAACGATAACTATGATTAGTGACAGTGTTGATAATGAAGAAGTTATATCTGTCTTGAAAAAGCTAAAATATAATTTATAAAGCGGAAACAAGCGAGAAATATTAGCGATCACGACTCCATAAAATTCACTGGTCACTCAGACTTGCTTGATCGTATGACTTAGTTATTAACACCTCCAATCTACAAATGTTGATTTTATACACAAAACCTCGTAGATAAGACCATATTGCACAGAGTTCAAGTATAACCAGAAAATCCTATAGAAACTAATTGCCTACTGAAATCGAAATTCGTTATTTCTTGAGAATGTTGATAAGGTTGTCTGCGATCAAACAACCAAGTACTTACCTGACGGTACTAAGCTTCACAAAGTATACACCACAAATAGCTGATGTTATGCCAACAAATAGGTACCAAACAATAACAAAATTTGTTTATTTCAATGACAATATAAATATGACTAATAAATTGATAACATTTTCAACAGAGATAGAACATCTAAATTCAAGAATTCAATAACTTATCGTTTAAATATATATATATATGTATATTTCATTATTTTCTCTCCACATACATGACGTTATTGACAGTTACTATATGACAGCCCTTTTTTTTTAAAAACAACAAATTAGGCAACACTCCTCCTTCCGCGCACAGCACATTCTCAAATTTCCAAAACTTACGAACATCAATAAACATTCCGCCCGCCTCGTCACTCCAACAAAACGTTCGGCAACCGAGCGAGTTTAACCACCGGACGTGTGGCGACACTACTGAGCGTCTTGATATCGCAAACTCGAACACGTCCATCAAGTCCTGGATAAACCGCAACAATTCTTCTCAATTTCCATTTGCTAGGGGGGATATTGTCTTCCACTACCAGCACTAAATCGTTCACGCACATAGGTGCTTTTTCGCTCTTCCACTTCGAACGCTGCTGAAGTTGATGTAGATAGTCTCGATGCCATCTCTTCCAGAAGTCCTAGTACATTCGAGTTAACAGCTTCCAACGTGTGAGCAAGTTGGTTTTTACGTACAATAACGATTCGTCAGGAACAGTCGTCAAAGTATGTCCCACTAAGAAGTGACCGGGCGTTAATGCGTTAAGGTCGTCCGGTTCACTGCTCATGGGGGTGATCGGACTCAAGTTCAGGCAAGCCTCAATCTGCGCCAGAACTGTAGCCAGTTCTTTGTAGGTGAGAAGCGTTTCTCCTATAACCCGACGAAGATGATTTTCATACTCTTCATTCCTGCTTCCCACAGACCACCAAAGTGGAGAGCTCTCGGAGGAATAAACACCCAGTTAACATGATCATTAGCAAGAAAAGTCTTTATTTCTTCAGTTTGAGCTGCATTGAACATACCGTCCAATGCGGTATCAGCTCCTCGGAAGTTTGTGGCGTTGTCACTGTAGAGTGACTAAACAAGACCTCGTCTCGATACGAACCGTTGAAAGGCAGCGATAAAACTTGCAGTTCTGAGGTTTCTCGCAGCTTCAAGATAGATGGCCTTGGTCGTCATGCACACAAACAACGCAATATATCCCTTGAAAGGCCGCCGGCCCTGACCTTTGCTCATTGTCTTGTTGATTGGTCTACAGTAATCGACCCCGGAATGCAGAAAGGGTCTACTTGATGATGTACAACGCACCGATGGAAGAGGTGCCATCAACGGCGATTCGGGTTTTGTTTGAAACTTAAAACATCTCATGCACTGACGTAGGTAACGTTTGACAACGTTTTTGGCACCAAGTATCCAGTATGAACGGTGAAGATGACTCAGAGTCAACTGCACCCCGCCGTGTAAGGTTTTGATGTGTGCTTGCTGGATCAGTAGATGGGCCAGAATAGATTCACCTGGCAAAACGATTGGATGACGTTCACCATAAGTCAAGTTCGAACTTTGAAGCCGCCCGCCTAGGCGGATCATACCATACCATTCCATTTGGATGGAAAGTTTCTTGGAACATTTTAAATTACTTACGAAACGATGACACACCGCTGTCACTCGCTAAAGATTTGAAAAAGACGAATAACACTTGATGAGCCCCCAAGACTCACTAATCGTGACAGAGACTGCCTTTACAGGACGCAATTCTTGTTCAGTCTTGAATTCCGTGTTCAAACATGGCCAATAATCTCGCGATAGACTCAGCCAATTAGGTCCAGACCACCAGTGGTGGCAATTATTCAGTTCTGTTGGTGACAAACCACGCGTAGCGGCGTCTGATGGATTGTCAGCAGTCGTAACATGTCTCCACTCCGCAGTCGTTCGCTTCTTCAGGAAACCGTTTTTGTTCGTCAGACGCCAATTGTTGTACTGTTCGGATAGCAAGCCATGGCGTACTGACGTACCATAAGTAACTGTCAGTAATCGATACTCCAAAACGTGTTCATTGATAGACTTACGCCACAGGATTCGGAGCCAGTTCTGGTCTTCTTCTTGTACACGTATGACTCGAAAAATTTTCACTAAGTCTGCTGTAAATGCTATCTTGTATTTGGGCCAGTTCGTAAGCACTGAGTCTACTTCGCTTTGTAACTTAGCTCCAGTCATTAACGCATCGTTAACACAATTTCTTGTTGATGTTGTGGACGCAGCATTGAACACTACGCGCATCTTGTTTTTTCCACACTGGGTGATGAGGAAGAAAGACTGTATTCGTGTCTGGTTCAGCTTGTTTCATATGATCAAGTGTCTGGTATTCCTCCATAAAATCGACATAGGCTTTGTTCAATTGTTCATCCTTCATACGGCGACGTTCACTGTGTTGAAGACATTTAAGAGCTTGTTCTCGTGAATTCTCCAGCAACACGTCCACACGTCTTAGCAATCGTACATGATATCGTCCTTGTTCATCTCGTTCAAAAGTGCTAGCGAACAACTCTTCACAGACTCGCTCCTCATCAGTTAGTGGTTGCGAGACAGACACTTCTTCCATTTCCTAAAATATTCGGAGTTGGTCAGAAATGGTTGAGTTGATAAGATATGGTAAGTTCAACGTCCGTACGCAAGTGGCTGGTTTAGCAACTTGCCCGAGAATAGCCCATCCCAAGGAGGTCTCTTGCGCAATTACAGTTCCTGGAGAACCTCGTACAAGGCCTGTTCTTATCACTTCTGTATACACAGTAACTCTCAAAATAATATCTGCCCCCCTACCAGAAGCATAGTCTGGATCTGCTAACTGTAGGTTTTCTAAGTTACTCCATTGGGCAAACGGTAGACGTACCGGCTTGCGAGCACTTAAAACGGTCTTTACGACCAGGGCTTCCAATGATAAGCATGTGTCTAAGCCCTTACAATCTGATTGTAATTCCACACGTACAATGTGTTTAGGTTGAGACGGACGACTGCCTCCAATACCATCCACTGTAACTCCACCAGGACGGTGACGTAATGAAAGATGTTGTACAACATATTCAGACAAAAAGTTAGCTTCTGCCGCACAATCAAGTAAGGCCCTTACTTCAATGGACTTTCCGTTGGTGGAAACTAAACGGACACGCACAGTAGCCAATAAAACATTCGGCCAAGCCTTAGCCGAACTCACCATCTCCGTTGTACAAGGGGTTGCAGAAATTTCCTTTAATTCAGTTTCCTCTTGATGAAGCAAAGTGTGGTGCATTCCGTTGCACGTCTTACATCTATGCTTGTTGGTGCATGATTTTACCGTATGTCTTCCAAAACAATTAAAACACAGTTCAAACTTTCTGATGATTTCTCGTCTCTCCGGTATTGTTGAGCCAAGGAACTTTGTACAGTTGCATAAAAAGCAAGTTTTCTTAGCTTGCATGATGTTTGCTTGAACACAAGGACGCTCGTATTAATAAGGAACATTTGACTAAATTGTTTTCACGCTGACTTCTGGAATCGTTGGGACAGACTATAACGCTCGGATACGTGACACCATAAAGTCCTCTACTTCCTTGAAAGTGGCAAGATTAGTTGTCGTCCTACTAACCTCCCAAGCTTTCCTGGTGGACGGGTCCAAGGGAACGATGGTCAAATGCACAAACCAGTCGTCCCAATGTGCCACTGGTCGATTTAGGTTTTTCAGAGCTCTTCTGGAATCCTTAACAGCATCGTAAATCTTCTTTAATTCAGCTGCAGTTTCGTCTACAGCCGGTTTGATTTGGATAATGTTGTTCAAATGACAAAAGAAGAGACTTCCTTTATCATCGTATCTGTCATTTACTGATTTCCACGCGTCAGTAACCGCTATGTTCTGAATTAATGAAGCCGCTTCACCCACTAAAGACTGTTTTAAATATTGAAGTTTGTTCACATTTGAAATATCGGGATTGTCCGCTACTAGACTTTTGAATAAGTCACGAAAGGGTTCCCACACTAGCTTGTCCCCACTAAAGCTTAGCAACGCTAGACGTGGAAGTTGAGCCTTCAAATTTATACAATTGACTGTATTAACAGATGATCCACATGTGTTTAACAATAAAACATTTTCTGTTTGTTCTTTCAAAAGCATTAGTTCTGCCTTCTCACTTAGATATGCGGCTTCAATGGTTGCGAAATAATCGCCTGTAGTGTATACGTGCTGGGCAGCACCTACATTTTCCAGTATAATGAAATGTCATTCAAAAAAATTCTTCCAGTACGAGTCCATTAAGTCGACTCTTGTATCAATCTCAGCGAGTGATGGATTCTTTCCCTTTTTTATCAAGTTTGTTACGGTTCGTTAGATTAAAGCACTCAACGAATACTGTTTTTTACACTATTCATATAAGCCTGATGTAGGAATTTTGAAATTTGTAAATCTGTCTGAGATTATAACACCACGCACATAATGTTCCCGGGTTTCGGCACCAAATTGTTTAATTCATAGTTCATAGGAATAGTAATTAGGACAAAACCAACTCACAATTAATTCCCAAGCCTTCAAAAATATGTATTTCATTATTTTCTCTGCACATACATGACGTTGTTATTGACAGTTACTATATGACAACCCTTTTTTGAAAAAGAACAAAACATGGCAACACTCCTCCTGTCGCGCACAGCACATTATCAAATTTCCAAAACTTACAAACATCAATAAAATTAACAATGATACATTCAAACAAGAAGTTTATAAATTTACCTACAATAATGGAGCAAATTTTGTTTGTGGGTTCAGGATATCTCTATTGACTTAGAAGCTGCTTGTAATGTGGTAGTTAGATTGAGCCGGAATTTTTGCTGATAGAATCCACTATGAATTATTTTTTGTGTATCTCGAAAAGCGAGATATTCATTCTGTGGCAACTATTAGATTAAATCGCTTAAAGAATTGCATATTACTAACAAAGACGATTGAAAAGAAGAATTTCAGTAGACGGTGACCTGGTCTATGGTGATTAACCCACTGCACTCAGTGAAAAGGTTTTTTTAAATCAGAGGATCAATAAAAAAGTTATACTCTCTCTATTACAAAAGTATACGCAGCAGATGGGTGAGGTGGACCTACAAGACTTTCTAATAGACCTATACCCAATACACATTTAGGAGGAAGAAATGGTACCATCGCTTATTTTTTATCTTATTGATGAAACACTTTGCAATTCTAGGTTATTGTACAGAACAATTGCAAATTAAATACTTACGAGAAAATGATGATGAAAGCAATGAAATGACTTAAAACTGAAGTGGCAGTTTTCAACCTGAAAAACGGAACATTCAAAAAAAAACAATTACTAACACTGGCCTATCTACAAACGCAGTCATCAACTTTACAAATTCAATAAATGCAAATGTGTTATTGCCGAAGTACAACTAATGCTAGGTAATTATTTAACGGACAAAAATTGTTTAAATTAAACATCTACAAAATCAAATAGAAACTATTATTTAAAAAAATAGCGTATGTAAATAATTAAAATTTAAAACATAAAATCAGTATCACAAATTTAAATTTCAATTGTTTTAATTAGAATGTAAGATACTTACCTTTTTACATTACTTTTTTAAATGTAAGTTCAAAGTTTGATAAGAACTTAATAAATTTTGATTCGTTATATGATAATAAGCATTATATTTGTGTTGTTGTATATTAATTAAAACCAAATTATAGTTGTAGATAATTTTATCTCTAAGAATAATTAATGTTAACTTTAATATAAAAGCACTCAAATGAAATTTTTCTGATAGTAGTAATGGAAAAGTGGGAAGGTAAAGTTGCTGTAATAACTGGAACTAGTTCTGGAATTGGAACAGCCATTGCAAAACTGCTAGTAGATGCTGGACTAAATGTAAGATTAAATTTCTTAAAATTCGATTTTAATGAAGTAGTAGGTTGTCGGTTTAGGTAGAAGAAAAGATAGAGGAGAAGAACTTGCCAGAACTCTTAAAGGCAAGGGTAAGTTTTACCCTCGTGCGGTGGATATAACTAAAGAAAATGAGGTACTGAATACATTCCAATGGATTAAAGAAAATTTCGGTTCCATACACATTTTAATCAACAATGCTGGTTTGAGAAATATTACCACTTTAATAGATGGCGAAACAAAACTGTGGAAAGACACTCTTGATACAAACGTACTTGCTTTGTGCGTTGTTACCAGAGAAGCTATTAAAAACATGCGCAAAAACAACATTGATGGGCACATCGTGCACATAAACAGCATGGCAGGGCATAGAATACCACCACCTCTCGACTCAAACATTTATCCAGCAAGCAAATACGCGGTAACCGCTTTAACTGAAACTTTACGACGCGAATTAAATTTCTTAAATCTCAAGATTAAAATTTCAGTAAGTTTAATTTTAACAAGTTTTTAATTAAGAAGGTTTCCAAAAACATTCAATTGCAATTGCAATTTCAAACATAGCTAATATATTCCTATGAAGAAAATGATAGCAAAAGACATTAGTTTCTTGTAAAACAAATTTATAGTTGATACCTACGTTTTCAATTAACGATTAGTTTTTTTGAAAAAACCTAAGGAAATTACAATTGTAATAAAAAATCATTCATTGAAAGAAATTGATTGTTTTGGAAACGACCTGAAATTAATACTTTTTTATAGAGTGTCAGTCCGGGTTTTGTACAAACGGAAATGGTTAATATTAACTCTGATTTCATATCAAATGAAAATGAATGTTTATTCCCAGAAGATATTGCAAATGCTGTCATCTATATACTATCTACACCATCGCATGTTCAAGTATAATAGATCATTAACCGTCTAATGTTGAATTTTATTGATTTTCTTTTCTAGGTTCACGATTTACTTATAAGATCTGTTGGCCAAAGTTCTTAATCATTATTGAAGACGAATTTATTTTGAATTATGTTAATATTAGTATTAGCTAGCGGGTGTTACATTTTTAAAGACCCAATAAAGATAATTTGAGTTTACGACCAAGTGTTAGATTTTCATGATTGTATATGAATGTGAAGTTCTGGCTTTAGCTCGAGCCAGCTGGCAAATTCGTGCCAAGCGGTAAATATGCCCCAGCTTCAATTGTGATTCAGATGCGACTAATCTTGGTTCTGTAAGTTAGCTTTGCCAAAGCAACGTATTGGGAACGCGCGTTTATATCCACGATAATCCTGAACTAAACAATGCCAAGAGTTATTTATCGACCATGCCTAGAAGAATCAATCTCTAACAATGCAAATAACTGTAACTTTGCTTGTTGAAGACCTTCACCTCCAAAGTTTTTGATTTTAATATATGTACTTTTTACGAAGTTGTCATGTTAATTAAAAAAATTTAAGGTGGCATATTTCAATGAGTACAGTTAAAAGTGTATTATCATCGATTAGTGTATTTAGATAATTAAATTAATTAAAGTATTTTCGATTATAAGAGAAATAGTTTATTTCTGTAATCTATGGTAAAGTTCCTTCCAACGATGACCTTATTTGGGAGATAAAGGAGTGCGAAACAAAGCATCTTGAATTCCTAAAAAGGCCTTGGTTGGAAGGAACCCTATAAAATACTAAAAAGTTAAAGGAGAAGTATTTTAACAAGATATCACATAATTCAGTGGCGGCTTGTCCATATAGTCATTTGGTCAATGACCTCCCAAAAATTTTGACAATACATAAAAAATATTCATTATATTTTATTAAAATAGGTAATTAAGTCGCAAGTACAATAACTTAAAATTTATCGGCCGTCGTTCGTAATTCATCCTCTTCAACCTTGGGCTGGCGGTGCGAATTGTCCTCATTGAATTAGATCTACCCGGAAAACTCGAAAAACGTGCAGCGCCCGAATAAACGCGAACGTCCGAAACAATAATCAACTTTGGGTCATGAGCCGGATCCCGCAGTTTACGTTGACTTCGTATAGGGTGTACAACTACGCTCGATTTTTGATTCGATTTTTGCGTGTTTTAAATCAATTTAAGAATTTATATTGATATGTTTTACAGTTGTTGTGTTGTTTTGTAAAAATACTATTTTTGATTCGCGTGTGCATGCGCTATAATAGAAAATGTCAGTAGTGCAGAAAATTAAACAACTAAAAAATGCTAACAAACTTAATTTTACAAAATAAGTTGAGTTCAAGGCAAATGGTCGTCCTTTGCCAGAACTAAGTTTACCACAGATTAGCAAAGACAAAAATAAAGATGTTAATCGAAACTTTCGCAAGGTAATGTACGATTTAGCTAACTGGATATGTGGTTGTAAAATATCAAATGTATTTTACTGTTTTGTTTGTTTATTATTTTCTAAAGACTCGTCAGACTCGCTATAGTCCAAATCCGGTGTCAGAGATTTAAAACATTTAAAAGAGGAAATAAAAAAACATGCTTCGTCTGCAGAACACATGAAATGCTCGGTAAATTTTGCAACCGTAGGAAATGTTGATATTCGTACACAGCTAGACAATGCTTACAGAAAATCCCTTAGAGATTTTAATGAGAATGTTTCGAAAAATTGCTATATTTTGAACAAAATTGTAGATTGTATAAAATTTTGGGGTGCATTTGAGTTATTTATATTTTTTTAAGTATGTCTATTTTTTAAATTAATTTTTGACCTCCCAGTATGATTGACCACGAGCCGCCACTGTAAATTTATTACTATAGATTGAGTAAACTTATTATCTTTTTGTGCGCAGAAGTCGAGTGTTAAAAAAGTTTTAAGCATCATTAAAGTAAAAAATAAGTGCCGCCGATATTACTACGGTTCTGGAGCAGCTGTTCTTCCGATGCATTATATTGGATCAAAGCATTTCCTACTTTCGCTTTCCAAATGAGCTCTTTGCCACCGCTTCGAGACTTTCTCTCTATCTTTGAAGACACAGTGAGCCAACAATCAAGGTCAACCACCACTACAGTAGCATTTGCTTCTACACCAGTACTCCATTTCGGCAACATTTCACTATCACCATAGATAAATACACTTTACAGATATACCACAGTATGCAAGAAATTGGACGTCAATTTTTGGCGGCGATATTCAAACAGTATGGAAACGGCACACTTTTAGCATTGGCGCTGTAGTAGCGCTAAAGATACCACAACTAGTAGTATACAGATGGCTCTTATAAAAAATTTGTGAGTGCGTGCATTCAAAGAATTGTTTATATAACACATTTGTACGAGGACTTTATTGTCGGGTTTTGTAAATTGATTTTAATTTTAGACTTAAAAATTGTAATAAAAGCCAACTTCTTAGTTTTGTTTTTGATTCCTAATAAATTCTGGAATGTTTTATTTTTCCTACCCAACGTAGATGCTTTTATATACACTGTAAAAAAAGGTGTTGCCCTTAAAAAGTAGGTACTTAAGATAAAAATTAAATTTAGTAATTAAAATCACCCAGCAAACATTTTTAGTCGGGTCAATGAAGGCACGTCAAAGAGAAATCTATTTCGACGATGCGCAAGCTTAAGATATATAGCAGGTTTAATAAAACTTTTTATATTTTTAAATATTATTTGATGCACCATTTTCACTACACACATCATAGTTTACTGTTCAATATCGCTTCCTCCCCACTTTTACCTTATATTGATTTATCCTAATACTATACAATACACATGATTACAAATTCATACATTGTAAAGACCTTGTGATTACTTCAATACGTCTTTAAGCCAAAAGTTTTTGGATGTGTAATAACTCCGTCGGTGTGTTGAGAACCTTCTTCAATTTGTATTGCGTGAGTAAACAAACTTACCTTCGCTAGTTTATGTAATATTTGAAATTATGGAACCGTGCTGTTTTATTTCGCGCGCGTGATTTGCTTTTGTAGTTTGGTTGAATCTGATGGAGAACGTTTTATGGTTACTTGTTAAACTCTAATATCTTTTGTTGAGTCATTGTGTGCTTTTGTCTAACTATTCTGTGGTAAATATTATAATGTCTGTATTTAATTCAACCCGAAGTACGCACATAAGTTGATTTGTTGTGATATTGATGACTTTGTAACAATATTAAATTCATTCACGTATTTCGAGATTGATGTCAGAATTGTGATAATTTGTGAACTATCCCGTGAAGTGAACCCTCAATTTCAAAGGTAAGTACCATATTCACCTGGTCATTTTTCCTCGTTAACACGCCCTATCCTTCTAGTATCGGTATCGCTGATGATAACAGCTTAGCTGTTGAAACACGTGTCCGAGTAAAGTTTTTGGTGCAGTTTTTGGTGTTTTTCTGTTGGTTAAATAGACGCTGCAGTTGGTGTTCCTTTCCTTTGATCCTTCTCATGGTTACGATCCATCATCCTTTGATTTCCTATAGGTATTACTGTTCTCTAATCTTCAATTAAAGGCTCTTACAATTAAAGTGTATTTTCTTTATTAATATGCAATTGTTAACATTAAATTAAAAATTTAATTTTGTAAGAAAAAGAAAGATGTTGGTAGGCCTGTATAAGGCAGAACTACAGGCAGATCAAAACACTTCCGGCACATTCTGCAACGCAATCTGTGTATTTTAAAAGTCACATAGTTAGAGAATTTAGAGAATACTCACACACCAATAAATTATTAGAGTAAACTCAACATCGGAAGACACCAAGCTGCGCCTAAAACGTAACGTCAGAGTGTAAAACCCTTTAAAACCCAACTCAAAATATACACTTATAATAAATTAAAAGTTTAGGTTACTTCGTGTTTGCCGAATAGGCAAGAAATAGTATAAAAACTGTTTTGTAGAATAACTAATAAACAAATTTGGTACGTCGCAAAAACAAAGAGATTATAAACAAAAGGATCAGCTGGAAATGTACGTTTTCAGGGCGAGCAATTGTAATATCTTTGTCATTTTCCTATCATTACTGCATTACCATTTTTTCTGCGATGTTCTTTTTTGTTTCCCTAATTGCAACAATTTTCGATTTTTTAATTTCTTGTTCTTTTTCTTTTCAATTGAACTTCTATAGCACATTCCACGTCTCTATCTATTCAATTTATTTTTGTTTCTTTCCGTAGGTATATTCATAACACTTGCTATCAATCTTTTTCCGTCACTATCAATTGGACAAAACACATAGGAGTTTTGTCTATATTTTGTTTGATTTCTTTAATTTGGTACCCGGCGAGGTCAGGAATTTACCATATAATACTCTAAAGACTAGATAAAAAAAATTCCTTCTTGAAGGTGCATTGTTTAGTATTAGCATTGAATAGTACTAGCAAATTTCAAACTGGTAATTTATGCTTAATTTAACTTTATTGTAGAATATTTCTTATTTTGATATCTGTATATGTATTTCTTTGGCATGTTAACAGCAATATTATGGCTTACGAATCTGAAGGACATCTGAAGTTCAGCAATATTTTGTATTCTTGTCTTGATTATCTGTTTTTCTATTATTTTGTTTTGCTATTTCTTTAACCTACTATTTTTTTGTAATGTCGTGACTGGCGCTTGGAGCGGTCCATTATATGTCGTCATGCAATGGCTGTGCTGTTATATTTATGTTCTTATTTACCTTCTATAATGTTTACACAGTTAATTAATATTATTACATGTGAATACTAGGGTGGGTAAGAGTTGGCATGTTTAAGTTTTAGTGGTTTTCCTACACCTTGAAATAATAGCTTTTGCCAAGACGAACCATTCCACTATTGCACACGCTATATAGGTTTATACTGATCTTCTGGTGTACCATACATAACACTTACATCACAATACAATATTTGTATAATGTACCATACGAATAAATAAATAAATGTTAACAGTAATAAATATTATTATTATCAGTTTTTTTCAATTTCCAATTTCAACCTTAAATAGATCGTCGTTTACTATTTTTCTGATAGCTTATTCTTACCGTCTTTTGTTTTCAGTTTCGAATTGTTGCGAATGACTTTCATTTATTAGTCCGGTGGGAAATAATGTTACGGTGGAAAGGCTACTTTTATGAGTTATATTGACAGTTAGATACATGCCTTTTCCAAAACGGTGAAGTTTAGGTAAACTAAAAGTAATGAAAAAAACTGATCAATTGAAAGCTAATGTCATGAACTTGAATGTTATGAATGAATATGTTGCGGGACTGAAATCAAAAAAATTGAAAAGAAACATGGATGGTTTATGGTAAGTTGCCATGATATAAAAATGACTGTCGTCATTCGGAGGAAAAAAGAAAGCCGAGAATTATAGCAGAACGGTTCTGTATTTCCGTAAAACAATTCACTTACATAGTCAAGTTATCATCTGAACATTTTCATATTAATACATAGTATTGTATAATCTACTGTATTAGTGAACAATAAATCATGGTAAAGTGACCTCCAAAAACTTTTTTAATATTATATGTATTCTATAAGAACTCTTCTAGGTGGAGGTGGGAATAATACTAACTCAGTAAGTTGTAATCCCCGACGTTTGCCCACCGTTGTGTGGACTTTTATCAAGGCTGACTTACAAACTACTACTCGTTTTTGTAAACCAGTCTTAATAAGGCCACACAACGGTGGACGAAACGTCGGCGATTACAACTTACTGAGTTGAGTATTATTTCCACCCTCCACCTAGAAGGGTTTTTATATAGTACATATGTTTTTTTACGAATTTTTGGTGCAAATATAAATTATGGAAGGTAATCAGTACCTTACAGTACTCCATGGTCAACAAGAAAAACATGTTGTTCTTGAGAATCATTACTTTGGTTTCCGGAATTAACCGTCAAACGTATGTACATTACAAATATTAAATAATTATAACCAACACATTAAATTTACTGTTGACATTTAAAAAAAAAATAAACTTCATTTTCTAGATATAGAATTAATAAAAAATTTAGACAATAACACGATATTAATTGACTATTATACAAAGCCGATTGCTTCGAATCGTATTATTAATTATTTTTCAAAACACCCACATCATCAATAACTTAATATTATTAACTCTCTTAAAAACAAGATTAAAAAATTATATAGTACTCAACTATTAGAAAAAAATTTAATTCTACGGAATACATTCTTACAAAAAATAACTATCCAAGAAAACTATCTACAAATTTAATTGACTATAATAATATTCCACCACCGAATAATCAACTAAATGTAACTAACATTACTAATGACATACATAACTCTAACATCGTTTTAACTAATACATGCATACAATACAAAAAACTAATCAACATACTGTACCGAAGTTATAAAATAATTAATATATTAAAGAATAATCAACTGAAAATAATTTTATACAATAAAAACACTATATACAATACGTGCTACACAAAACTAAAAGACAAAACTATTTCTACACAAAAATCTTCCGTTATCTACAAAGTTAACTGTTTAGGATGCAATAGGTACTATATAGGTCAAACAAAACAACAATTAATCAATAGATTGATAAATCATAAGTATGACTGTACAATAAAAAGTGATAATACAGCACTCTCGATACATTTATCGACGGGTCACATTTTTGATCTCACAAATCCTACAATATACAGGGTGCCCATAATCTATCTCATAACATGGGTAACTTTCTTAATATGCAAAATAGGTAATCGGTTAAATTAGGAAAGTTGGGCAGAATTACAAGCAAAATGTTAAACTTTTTTCAAATTTGACATATGTCTTCAACTTTTGAAATTTTGTGAAAAAACTGAAAACAGTCGATTTTTTTAATGTTGTCCTGTTCCACTACTACTTACTTTAGAACTGAACTAAAAATGACATCTTATACATATTTTTACGTAGAATTCGATAAAATTACTCAAAATGTCATAACCCTCTTGATTTTCGAGATATAACACAAACTTACATTTTTTAAATGACAATCATAGTTGGCTGTGATCTTATTAAATAGCTTTTGTTTTTGCGATTTCATTGATATAAGGTTCGATATACTTTACTCTTACATTTTTTTTGTAAATGCTAAAAGTAGTTTATTGATACAATTAAGCTGCAAAATAATACACAGGCAGGCTATGGAAACAAATGCTTCAAACAAAAACCTGTTGAAACAAAAGCCTGTAAGGTCAACTAAATAATTTGATTTACATAAGTAAGTTGTATTATTCACGGTGATTTATTTTAAAAACATAAAATTCTCAAAATAAACAATGTATTCAAATGAAGAGAGAAACGACATGCTTTTTTGTTATTATGCTAGCAACAGAAATAGTAATGAAGCCAGTGAAATGTATTTGCAAAGATATATGGAAAGAAGACAACCAGATAAAAGACTTTTTTCCAAACTGGAAAATAATTTAAAACTATACGGATCATTTATGAAACCAAAAGCTAAGCAAAAGTTTAATCAAGAAGACGAAGAAAGAGTTTTGGCATATGTAAATTATAAACCAAAAACATCTACCCGTGAAATTGCAAGTGAGTGTGGTACTTCTACAGAAAAAGCTCGTTTAATTTTAAAACAAAATCGATTCAAGCCGTATAAATTTCATATCGGCAACACCTTGTATCCAGCCGACTCAGAGAGAAGATTAAATTACGCTCGATGGTTTTAAGAGAAACTGACAACGATCCATATTTCTCGCGCAGAATTTTATTTACTGACGAGGCAAAATTTACCAATAACGGTGTATTTAATAGACATAATAATAACTATTGGTCTGAGAACAACCCTCATGTTACTGTTGAGAGACGAGATCAACATATTTTTTCAATAAATGTGTGGTGTGGCATCCTCGGTAGCAGAATAATTGGTCCGTTCTTTTACAATTACCATTTAAATGGAAGACGATATTTAGAATTTCTTCAAAATGACTTGGAAGACATGTTAGATGAACTGCCATTAAATGTGGTACAAAATCTTACTCATTTCCAACATGATGGTGCTCCTGCTCATAATTTTAGAGCTGTTTCTGAATATCTTTCCGAACGTTTTCCGAGCTGGATCGGTAATTCAGGTCCTATTAATTGGCCGGCAAGAACACCTGATATCACACCTCTCGATTTTTTCTTGTGGGGAACCGTTAAAGACAGGGTGTACAAAGAAAAACCCAATAATGTAGAAGAATTAAAAGATAGAATTAGGTTGATTATTAGAAGAATTCGTCCTCGCAGTTTGGAAAAAGTGCATAGAGAGATGGTTAGAAGATGTCAAATGTGCATATTGGTTAACGGGGGCCATTTCGAACATTTAATATGAACTTTTATGTCTTTTGTACATTATTGAAATAGAACATAATTACAAACCATTAATAGTACCTACTTGTGGTATTATATTGTCAATATAAATTTTTGTTTCAAGTTTAACTAACTTGTAAATCATTGTGTTCCTTAATGGTATCAACAACACAATTTTGGGCATTTAAATAGAAATACAAGAGTAAAGTATATCGAACCTTATATCAATGAAATCGCAAAAACAAAGCTATTTAATAAGATCACAGCCAACTATGATTGTCATTTAAAAAATGTAAGTTTGTGTTATATCTCGAAAATCAAGAGGGTTATGACATTTTGAGTAATTTTATCGAATTCTACGTAAAAATATGTATAAGATGTCATTTTTAGTTCAGTTCTAAAGTAAGTAGTAGTGGAACAAGACAACATTAAAAAAATCGACTGTTTTCAGTTTTTTCACAAAATTTCAAAAAGTTGAAGACATATGTCAAATTTGAAAAAAGTTTAACATTTTGCTTGTAATTCTGCCCAACTTTCCTAATTTAACCTATTACCTATTTTGCCTATTAAGAAAGTTACCCATGTTATGAGATAGATTATGGGCACCCTGTATATACAACTTTGCCGACAGGTATGTAAAGCAGATACATAGTCGACTCTTCAATAATTATAGCCAACCTAACAGTTGGCAAGTATAAAAATTTCGAATCGCCTGCAGTAAAGTACGCAAGAGGTTGTACAATAGCAAACAAACACTGAGAATCACCCGACAGCTGTTTCGTCCTTTTGGGACTCATCGGGAGGAGAGAAACTCGAGTGTAAGTTCACTATTGTACAAACGCGCGCTGTCGACTATATGCCCTACTGGAGGGATCACAATATTTAAATGATAAGCTTTTCGACATCTAGTGTCGACTCGTGAAAGCGTTCACGTACGAAAATGTTAGCAACTTTGCCGACAGGTATGTAAAGCAGTTACATAGTCGACTCTTCAATAATTATAACCAACCTAACAATTGGCAAGTATAAAAATTTCCAATCGCCTGCAGTAAAGTACGCAAGAGGTTGTACAATAGCAAACAAACACTGAGAATCACCCGACAGCTGTTTCGTCCTTTTGGGACTCATCGGGAGTGAGAGACCTCGAGTGTAAGTTCACTATTGTACAAACGCGCGTTGTCGACTATATGCCCTACTGGAGGAATCACAATATTTAAATGATAAGCTTTTCGACATCTAGTGTCGACTCGTGAAAGCGTTCACGTACGAAAATGTTAGCAACTTTGCCGACAGGTATGTAAAGCCGTTACATAGTCGACTCTTCAATAATTATAGCCAACCTAACAGTTGGCAAGTATAAAAATTTTGAATCGCCTGCAGTAAAGTACGCAAAAGGTTGTGCAATAGCAAACAAACACTGAGAATCACCCGACAGCTGTTTCGTCCTTTTGGGACTCATCGGGAGTGAGTTGAAAAGTCGACTATGTAACTGCTTTACATACCTGTCGGCAAAGTTGCTAACATTTTCGTACGTGAACGCTTTCACGAGTCGACACTAGATGTCGAAAAGCTTATCATTTAAATATTGTGATCCCTCCAGTAGGGCATATAGTCGACAAGCGTGCGTTTGTACAATAGTGAACTTACACTCGAGTTCTCTCACTCCCGATGAGTCCCAAAAGGACGAAACAGCTGTCGGGTGATTCTCAGTGTTTGTTTGCTATTGTACAACCTCTGCGTACTTTACTGCAGGCGATTCAAAATTTTTATACTTGCCAACTGTTAGGTTGGCTATAATTATTGAAGAATCGACTATGTAACTGCTTTACATACCTGTCGGCAAAGTTGCTAATATACAGTGTGTCCACAATTCGATGCTCACCATTGGTATTTTGGAAACGGTAAGAGTTACAGGGTCGGTTAAATGGAACAATATGGAGGTATTTATCTTACCTCTTCAGACCTTCTCTTGTTTTTCCAAAGAAATGCGTTGCCTACTAGATATTGCAAAAAAAGTGAAAATCGGCATTTTCTTTAAACTTGCGTAGAATCCACACTATTTATCCTATCAAAAATATGTAAATATAAAAGTTGTAGACATTTAGATATTGAATAATATGCGTCATTAAAATATTTTTTTGCTTGCATCAGTAGCGAAATATGACCCAAAGTTGCATTTTTTAAATGGAAATGATAATTTATTTTTATACAGTTGAATTACTTGATTTTTTTCCTTTTCAACGATATAAGGTTCGAGCTATTTATCTTGTGTACTTTAGAAGATATAAAGAAAAATCGTTTTTGAGGCAGATTTATAATGTTACCAAGTTGTAAGCAATAATAACAAAAACATAACGGGTGGATAACATCGTAAAACGAATGAGTTTTCCTATAAAAGATTCTCAATAGTGCGGCCATTGACTTCTAAACATTTTGTATAGCGTTTTCAATATTTATTCGGCAATTCATTAATTG
This sequence comes from Abscondita cerata, assembly GCA_030710515.1. Taxonomy (NCBI): domain Eukaryota; kingdom Metazoa; phylum Arthropoda; class Insecta; order Coleoptera; family Lampyridae; genus Abscondita; species Abscondita cerata. Next base: position 58,497 of record JALBCR010002829.1, on the reverse strand, counting down.
ACGGACGCTAACTGAATTAAAGGCCTGCATGACGCTCTGCTGCAAATCATTAACGTTCTCATAATTGACAACGTATACTAAATTTTTATGTGTCCCCACAGGAAAAAATCTAGTATGGACAAATCTGGTGATCGCGCAGGCCAACGTATGGGACCGTTTGTTCTAATCCAACGGTTTCCAAATTTTGCTGATAAATATTCAGTGACGATCCTGGAATTATGGGCCGGGGCGCCGTCTTGCTGAAACAAAATACTTCTTTCTTCTTGAATAGGTAGCTCGTCCAATGCATCTTCGACTTCGGCTTGCAGCAGTTGAAGATATCTAGTCGAATTAAGCGTTTGATTATAAATAAATGGACCTATCAAACGATTTCCCAAAATACCGCACCACACGTTAAATCCGAATCGTTCTTGGAAACGCGATTCTCGAACTATTTTCGGATTTTCATTATTCCAATAATGATAATTATGCCGATTGTAAATGCCGTTGTTTGTGAATCTACTTTCATCGCTCCAAAGAATTTTTTAGAAAAAGAATTATCGTTTGTAACTTCATCCAGGTACCATCTACAAAATGTAACTCTTCGAGCATAATCATTCTCTTTGATATGATGGCATATCATTGGCTTATAAGGATGAAATTTCTTCTTTTTTAAAACATAATGTACTGAACTTCTTGCCATACCACTGTCATTCGAAATTTTTCTTACTGAAACGGAAGGCTCAACATTAACAGCGGCTAGAACAGCTATTTCAGCATCCTCATTGTCTTTTTGATAGGTTGTAGGACGAATGGCGGTGAAGGATCCACCTTGTCGAAGATTTTGCTCGAGTCGGGAAAACAAAGTTCTGTGAGGTTGCCTTCTTTCGGGGTATAAGTTGTGATATTCATTTGCTGCCGCAGTTGAATTACGATGGCATCTTATGTAGACAACAAACATGTCCGTTTTTCCATGGTTTGAAAACTGCATCATCAATTTTGAATATGAATAGCTTACTACAACAACTACAAGTTCTGACACGATACTACTGTAACAATATTATTGACAGATTTGATGTGCAGTTGTTTGTTTCTTAAAAATTTGCAATCATGGATAGTGTGATGTGCTTTAAAATACATCTACAGATCTCAAAAACGATTTTTCTTTATATCTTCTAAAGTACACAAGATAAATAGCTCGAACCTTATATCGTTGAAAAGGAAAAAATCAAGTAATTCAACTGTATAAAAATAAATTATCATTTCCATTTAAAAAATGCAACTTTGGGTCATATTTCGCTACTGATGCAAGCAAAAAAATATTTTAATGACGCATATTATTCAATATCTAAATGTCTACAACTTTTATATTTACATATTTTTGATAGGATAAATAGTGTGGATTCTACGCAAGTTTAAAGAAAATGCCGATTTTCACTTTTTTTTGCAATATCTAGTAGGCAACGCATTTTTTTGGAAAAACAAGAGAAGGTCTGAAGAGGTAAGATAAATACCTCCATATTGTTCCATTTAACCGACCCTGTAACTCTTACCGTTTCCAAAATACCAATGGTGAGCATCGAATTTTGGACACACTGTATATATATATATATATATATATATATATATATATATATATATATAGTTCTATTTTAAAACCTTTTCGGTTTGCCATAGACACAGTATATCTTAAATATAATTAATTGAAAAAATACATAGGTTTTAACTATATTAATAACTAATCAATTTAAACTAAATTAAAGAAAATTAATTAATGTTAAGCTTCTGACTATATAAATGATGACGCAGTATAGCTGTCGAACTTCTTAAAATTTTGAGAACGATGTTTTTTCTAACTTTTTGGCCAAATTAATTTTTTTACGAAAATGTGTCCCTCTTGATTCAAACATTAAACCAATTACATCTATTTTCTTAACACAAAATTTTGATTTGTAGTAATTTTTAGTGGGATCATAAATATTTTATTTTTCTTTATTCATTTCCATAGGTTGATTTTGAGAAGATTCGAATCTGATTGTAGGATCAATGATGAATGCTTGATCTTTTGAATTTTCAATGGTAATAATATCAATTCTTCTTGTACTATCTATTTCTGAAACCCCAAACACCACCTTCATGTACTTCATAATTTTGTTTAAGTAGAGCATCCGCCAAACTTTTTCTTATCTCCTTATGGCTTTTTATTCTTAGTGCTTTCCCAAAATGACAATAACCCAGTACATGCGCAAGAGTTTCTTTCTCGTTGCAGTGTCTACAACGGGTTGTACTAGGATTACGTCTAGAGAGACTTCGAACAGAGGCAACATTACAATTAATTTTTAGACAGTCTTTCCATTCAGAATTACTCAAACCATTTTTCTTATAAATCCAATCATTTGCCGACTTCACTTCTTGGTATAGAATAACCCCCCACCCTTTATCTCCTAGATTCCCAAAGTGGTCCAGGTGGACCCCCAGGGGTCCACGGGAGCCCGATAGGGGTCTACGCTTGCGTGGAAAAAAAATGGGCGTCCACAACTCGTTAACGGGGGTCTATAAAAATGTATTAGGTGACCCGACTTGACTTCTCCTATGAATAAGGGAGACAATAATATATATAGGCAGACAATATTATAAGAAGCTTGACTTCTCCTATGAATATAGGAAGACAATATTATAAGAAGCTCAGCAATTGTTTTTGTAAGAACTTGCATATTCCATATTCAGAAAGAGCGTGTCAAGACTCGCCGATGCCGCGCCGCCCGCCCGCCTAGTTAAAGTCGTGTCTGAACTTGCATGAACTTGTTGGATTTTTCTTTAATATAAATACGAATGCGAATGATAAACATTACTCAGTTGTTTCCGGAATTTCAAAAAGAAAGTGTACCTATATAAGTGTTCACCAGTGACGGAAGTAGTTTTCAGACTTTTGAAAATTAAAGTGAATTGATATTATTGTTTGCCAGTGTTGGAAAAGTAAGTACCTACCTATCTATTTGTTAGCAACTTGTATCTTAAAAAGCCACTTCTATTATGTTTGTTAAATCATTTTAAGATTACTTAACAAACATTTGTTTCATATTTACAGGTAAGTAATTGATACGAAACATGGCTGAATCTAAGAAGAAGTGTCGACAGTACAGTGTTGAATATTTGAAATTTGGTTTTCTTCCATCAAATACAGACAAGCGATTGCCCATGTGTCTTTTATGCAACAAAGTCTTGAGCAATGACTCTATGAAACCATCGAAGCTGGAAGATCATCTAAGAAGGTGTCATCCTGACAAAATAGGTAAGGATTTGAAATATTTCCAAACATTGAAGGAAAAGTATGAAAAGAGACCCACCGTGCATAGTATGTTTGCTTCAACGTCTGAAAGCAACGACGATGGCTTGCGAGCATCTTACAATATCTCATTACTTATAGCAAAATCTGGGAAACCGCATACCATTGGAGAGGAGTTAATTTTGCCTGCTGTTGAAGAGGTCTTAAAACTGTCCTGCACAAATCTTCATTTGACATACTTAAAAGAATTCCTTTGAGTAACAACACTGTACAAAGACGTATTGATGAAATGAGCTCTGATGTTGAAAGTTTCTTGTGTAATTATCTGCAAACAACTCATTTTTCTATTCAACTGGACGAGTCAACTTTACCTGGCAATGAAGCATTATTATTGGCATATGTTCGATTTATCAAAGGCGAACAAATGTTTGAAGAGTTACTATTCGCGAAAACTTTGAAGACTGACACTAAAGGTGAATCAATTTTTAATGTTCTGAATGATTTTTTACGGAAAAATCAATTGCATTCACAAACATTATTTCGGTGGCAACAGATGGAGCTCCTGCCATGGTCGGGCGATATCGTGGGTTTATAAGTCATCTTAAAAGGATTATACCAGAGGTAATTGCAATTCACTGTGTCATCCACCGACAACATCTAGTAGCGAAAAATTGAGTGATAGATTGCACCAAGCGCTTCAATTTGTGATTAATGCAGTTAACAAAATAAGAAGCAATGCATTAAATACGCGCTTATTTGCACAGTTGTGCGAAGAAAATGATGAGGACTTCCAACGATTGCTGCTACATACCGAAGTACGCTGGTTGTCGAAAGGTGCATGTCTATCAAGATTCTATTTGCTTTTCGACTCTGTTTTAGAGTTTCTGAACACTAAAGATCCTGTTTTAAAAGAAAACCTCATGAATTTCAAAGCAGACATTGCGTATTTGACAGATTTGTTCAAAAAATTCAATGACCTCAACCTACAGTTACAAGGGGACAGCCTCAATTTGATAAAAACAAAGAGTGAAATTTCAGCTTTTTTTGGTAAACTGAAACTTATGAAGCAAAATATTGGTCGACGTGAATTTTCCCAGTTTCCAAATTTATCGCAGGTAGAATGCCTCGACGAAGATATTCAGACGTATGTTCAACATTTGATTGCCCTGTATGATGATTTTAAAATCAGATTTGAAGACATTCTGTCGATGGATATACCACCATGGATAATAAATCCATATGATGAAACTGAAGTGGAAAATGTGGTACTGCAAGAAGAGCTACTCGAGCTTAGCACTAATGAGGAGCTCAAAGTAGCATTCAAAAGAGGGTATCAATCATTTTGGCTGCAGGCACAAATACCTGAAAAATATCCAGGACTGTGGGGAATTGTGCAAAAATTTCTCATAGCGTTTCCTTCGTCATATCTTGTCGAACGCAGTTTTAGTGCCGTAACAAACTTGTTGACAAAAAACGGAGCAGATTAAATATTACAGAGCGAGGAGATTTACGGTTATACTTAACTAAACTCAAGCCAAATATTGATAATTTGCTGTCAATTCACCAAGTACATCACTCCCATTAAAATTATAACTTTTATCTCAGATTACAATGGTAATCTGAGATAAAGATTAACATCAAATTAATAATGATTATTATTTTAAAAACTGTTTTTAAAATAATAATCATTATTAGTTTTGATGTTAAATTTTGATTCTACTAAGACTGTTATAACAACATAATTAAAAGTGTAGTAATTTTTGTGTTTGAATAAATAGCTACAAAACAAGAAAATATTTATTTTTACTTTTACCACTCCGAAGTGGGAGATTATTGGTTTCTTGTACTGTGAGTCAATCTTAGAATACAAAAAAGTAAAGTAGGAATCCAACTGTTGGATGAAGACGCTTTTTAGACTGGCTTTGAAACTTAGCTTGAATGACAATACTCACAGCATAATCAAAGCAATATAAATTCTCACCTTTTTTCGAAAACTTTCAACTCATAGTTGATTGAAAAATAGCCACAACACAGATTTACATAGACATATACTTTTTTCGGGTTTTGGAAGTAAGTTAGTAAATGTAATAGCTGCAGGGGGTCCACCAGATCCAGCAAAATGTTTAAAGTGGTCTATGAGAAAAAAAAGTATGGGAACCTCTGCCGGTTTATCTGGTAAGGCGCACCACTCTTCAAAGGATTTTTTTGCAGAATGCCTCTTAATTCTTTTTGTAATGCGTGTATTTTTCTTCCTGTAATTAGTGTCAAAATCATTTAATTTCAAGATGTTCAAACAAAATTTCTTTTCAATTTTGCAATCACCAAATAACTTAGAGCAAAACTTGTGTAGAAAATTAAATTTGTTAAATTGTTGAATATATGTTTCCCAAAAAACAATTTTGAATTCCTAATCCTTTAACATTTTTACCTGAATACAAAAATGAATTTGGAGTATCGCCGGGCAGTTCCAAAATTTCTCTAACTGAAGTTCTTATAATCTTGTTCAAATCTTCTAAATATGTTTTAGGGATGTTAAACAGTAGAGCATTTTGAAAAGGATATATCAAAGATGGAAGAATGTACTGATTTAGAATATTGAGCTTTTGATCTGAATGTAACAATGCAGATTTGGTTAAAATATCTAGATGAGCATTCAACTTTTTAATTAAACTAATTTTATCAAATAGTAGACAATCAGAAAACGTAACTCCAAGATATTTGATTTTCTCATCTGCAGCAATTGATTTAATGATAGCAGAAGAAGACAACTCAATTTCAGTAAATTGTAAGTTTCCATTTTTTATAACAATGGCAGAAGATTTTTGAACATTTAATTTTAAACCAATTTCTTCAAATCGTCGTACTTCATTTTCGGATATTTTATTAAAAATATGATTAATAGACATATTAAATAAAATTGGAGAGAGGAGCCCCTTGAAATACGCCTGTCTTGATGTTAATACCTTTTGATTTCTTTAGACCCAAATCTATACATGTTTCATTATATTTTTGAAGTTTCACTATTAATTTTTTTAGTTTTGAAGGCAATTCCGAATTCAAAATAACATTTTCAAAATGATTGTGGCCTACAGAGTCGTATGCTTTTGCAATATCTAAGAAAATTAGTGTAGCGTCTTTATGTTTTTCTTTAACATTATTTAGAATTTTCTCGATTATTTATTTATATGACATCCAGGCTTTTTCATAAATCCTCTTTGATTTTCGTTAATTACTACAAAATTTCTTACATGTTTTTCTAAAGTTTTTTCAATTATTCTTCGGACAACAGAGCATATTGAAATTGGTCTCCAGTTGTTAATATCTTTTAAGTCCCCTTTTTTTATAAACAAGAATTGTGCATTACGCAAAACTTTTGGTACTTAACAGTTTTTTAATATGATTGAGGCAATTTTTGCCAAAATTGCTGGTATTTTGTTGCAACATTTAATGCTTCTCATGATTATTCTATCAGGTCCTGGGGCAGTATCTACAGAGATCCATTTTATTGATGTTTTAATCTCTTCTTCTGTTATTTTATCGTTATAATTTTTATTGATGTTAATTGATTATTGCAATGTTAATTTTGAGGTAATTACACAAGTTTCTTCATTTATTTCCCCAAAAATGCTTTTAAAATGATCATGTATTTTGTCTAGATCTATAGAGCACATCTGATGATTACCATTTTCTAATAACTTTTGAACAGCTTTACGTCTTTGATTATAATACAAATGTTGTACAACTTCGTATTCATTATGTGATATTCTGTTCTCTTGTCGCCTCTTAGTGGTACGTTGCGGATTTGATGTTTGCAATGGTTTATTTGATCGGTCTAATTTCTTTTTCTTACGACCTTCATAATATTTTACGGCAGGATGTTTTGGGCCGGGTAGGATTTCAACACATTTTAAAAGAAAAGTATTAAATTTTTTTACATCTTCATTAAAACTTTCTTCAGTAGTATAAACTGTCGTATCAAATTTTAATTGCCATTGTATTAATTCACTATCAATTTTTGAATTTTTATTTTCCATCGTATTTTCCGAAAATTTTTTTTATTTGGATCATGGCCGAATATCAGTATTTATATTTTCTTGAGTATGTTTGTCAACTATAGAATTTCTGTATTCTTCTGAATGAATCTTCCGAATGTGGACTTGCACCTCTCTAGCATTTTTGTACATTTTGTTAGAAAAAGGACAAGTTTGTTTTCCTTCTTTTTTTTTACAAACCACATTTTCATTTACATTTACATAAGTAGTCACTTCACAATCATCTCATTTTGTAAATTTATTTTTAGATGAACAATTGTCATTGTGAGATTTGACAAGAGACAATTTTTTTAATTTTGTTGTTTGATCTTCATTTTCACTAATTCTATTCAATGGTCCCGCTTCTCTTAGATCTTGTGATGATATTAAGAAGTTCCGGGGCAATTTATTTCTCGAGTCATTCGGGTATTGCCTTAAAATGTAACCCTCATCTGATGAACCGTCATCGCTTGACATTGACATTAATTGTATTTTTAGTAAAATCAAAATTAAATCATTAACAATTTTAATAAAATGTATATAATATTTTGTTACTGATATCAATTTTCTATCTAAAATTTAAAAATTTAACGTTTCAATAACGCCGATTTTATACAACTTTCACATTAAATTCGATTCAAATGTTTGTGGAATTTAGTCCATGTACACTAATGAAATTTAAAACTTGGACACCACAATTTCTGTAAACAAAAGTTTGCACATTGTGAAGCGGGCTTAAGGGTATCATTTACAATTCTAACAGCAGGTATAGTCTCAGTAGGGGTTATCTTATAGAAAGACTGTAGAATAAATCATTACACTAAGCACGTTTTAGAAAATAGATAATTTACGTTGCTTACTTAATTTTTTTGTTAAGAGAATATATTTGAAGGTATCGCTAATTAAACACCATAGCTCGATTAATAATCGAATCAAAATTTTGTTTAGGAAATGTTTACAAAATAAAATTAGAAATAATTTTGATTTAAAAACGTCTACAAGCAATAACTTTTAAATTAAATCAAAAACTAAACATTGTTATTTGGGTTGACTGATTATTACTTATTTTTAAATAAATCTAACCTACTAATTATTGTAAGTTATTAAAAAATCATTAAACTCTCTATTCATAATATTTAGTCCTTACAAAATGTATATTTTATGACGTTTCATTTTTTTCTGAAGTTAATATAAAAAGTGAAAATAAAACTAAAGCAATTCTTATTGCCAACGTATATATTTAGTTTTTTGACAAGAATTTATTATATAATTATAATTAAGATACCAAGTTCACAATGTGCAAACTTTTGTTTACAGAAATTGTGGTGTCCAAGTTTTAAATTTCATGAGTGTACGTTTGTCATAGTTCATATTGTTACTTACAATTATTTATGTATCTATGCTATTTATTTTGTGTAATTATAAGTGTTATTTTATTCATATTTATATTTACACATTTTTAATAGTGTACTATAAATATTTGTTCGTATCTCTTGCATGACACACCTTATTTTACATCAATCAAGTAAGTAATTTTCTATCCTTACTAGTTATAATTTTGTAATGTAGTAAGTTATGTACATCATTTGTTAATTCGTTTTCTAATTATCTCTAGAGCCTGATGACGGAAGCAGCAATTAATAAAGCTTCCGAAACGTTGCTTAAATTCTTTAAAATAACCTTCTCCATTAAGAAGGAATAATAATCTATTACAAGGAAACAAATATATGAAAAAGATTAGTTACAATAAATACAAACCAATGAATAGTTATAATAAATACAAAACAATGATTAGTTACAATAAATAAAAAAAAATTACAAATAATCTGAAAAAAAAAATTAGTTAATATGTAAAAAAAATGAAAAAGATGGAATAACGTCTCACAGGTTAGTTATGTTTAACGGTATGATACAGGGACGTACCCAGTATCAAACCTATATAGACATATTTATTTCATCATGTTCAGTATGACTGAAAATGTTTTCATAGTTATTTTTATCTTAGAAACCAAGTACTTGATGCGTCCGAATACTTTCATTAATATTATTTTCTAATTTCATACCTAACAAAGAATTTATAGAAATCGGCAATAATACCGAGTCCGGACCTATGTAGTTGTCCGCCATATTGTTACTGACCTAAGCCACGTCTAGTGGGTCCACTTTTTTGTACGAAATTCATATGTAACGTCGTCTCCATCCTCAGACAAATAATTTGTCTAAGTCTCCATCTATAACATCTCACCGAATTTAATGCTGCATTTCTAGTGACTTTACAGGGATTTATTTCTTAGTCAGTTGATGTTTGATTTAAGTTGATAGCATCTCATTTTATTTTTAGATAATAAAAGGAATGCAGCTGCACCAATGTTAATGAAAAGAAGGATTTCTTCACTTCTTCATTCGCTTTGAGTTATCTCTGTTTTTAAGTTATTTAGATAATATCTTGTTTATTCCTCAACACCAACATACAGTTATAATTTGTGAAAAATTAAATCCCTACAGAGATTTTCTCTATGCACTAATGTGAACGCATGGGAGTTGCTGCATGAAAGATTGCAGCAATTCAGGTTGATGCCGCATCTAAAAATGCAGCATGAAAAATCACAAGTGTAAATACCACTTTAAGGTGCACAAACTAGGAATTTTGTAAAGTGGTATTTGGCAAATTTTAAAGTAATTATTAACTTATCCATTTCCATTTAATTTTTGGTTCAATTATTTGCAGAAATTTATTATGTTCTTTCTTCAATTGGTTTAAAAGCGCCAATCATCGCACACACTTAATTAATTGGTTAAATTTAAGTTTCCTATATTACCAGAATTTTGGTGCAACCAACGCTTTACCCACCATACACTTTTTTCTTTTCTTTACCATTATTTTTGCACATTGCTGCTTTTTTGCAGAGTTCTTTTACAAACAGAATTTTTAAAAGTTGGCAGCATCAAATATAACTAAAAAGTTATTAAAATTGCAAGTACAATGCAACAAAAATTACATTGTGTTCTAATTCATTTGATGCAAGAAAAGTTGGAAGTGCAATACAAAAAGTTGCACGAAAAAGTTGCACCGACTTTCACCGTGTAAAGCGGCTTTTATGTTTTCTACATCAACCTATTTCCAAATATATGCAGTGTTAACAGACCTTTACGTTGACGGTACAAGAAACATAATGTATACATTTTAGGGAGGTACATTTGAATTGAAGTTTTTGTGTCTTCCTAATTACGGAGGTTATAATTATAGATAAGCGGCTTATATTTAAAAAGCATTGCAGTTTATGAGTAGTCTAACGAAGTACAAACTAAATCCGTTTTGATTGTCAATGCATGACGATGGCGTTACACGATTCTCAAAAAACTGATTCCCAACCAATTTCTGAACATTCTCAAGAAGTGGCAAAAATTGTCTATGGGCAACTGGTGTCGATACCCTCAAATTTGGCTTCAGTAGGTATGCATAATTACCAATTAAACAGTTTATTTTATAAAAGTATTTAAAGTAAGGTTTAGTTTGGAACAGTAACTGTAAGAAGGTTCGATACTAATGACTATAACTTCTATTTAAGCATTAATTACGTTTGTTTGATACTTTGTGAAAGAAAAAATGTTTTCTTTTTGGGACCGTTAGACACTTTTAATACAAGCATAATCTTTTGTTACATTTATGAATATCCACGTAGTACGTGATTGATTCCATTCTACCTAATGTCAAACGGAATTGTTGAAGTCTCTGTTTCTTTGAGTTTCAATTACCTTATAGAAAACAGTGCTATTCTAAATTATTTATTTTTTCATTAGGATGAAGGTGTTGATAAAATTGAAATGCTTAACAACAGGTAGATTCAAAGAAACTGAAAAAAATTCCACCACCTAAGATGATCTGATATATCAATGCCCTGAATTCTATGCTGTGCTACTTCTTTCTGTCCCTTGTGATCTAAAGGCATAGAAACTACATTCTCACATTTTTACTACCTGCATTTGATGAAACAACAGGACACATATTTGTTCTATTCTTACAAGAAGTGCTGTATGCATATATTTGTTCTTCGGCAATGTGGCAAAAGAGTATGTCGGTGGAGAAGAAGTTATCAAAGAACACTACGTGCTGCAATGATTCAAAGCTTAAGTTTTTGTGAAATACACCCAATTGTTGAAATGTTATTTTATTATCTGCTAGATGTAAAGAAACGTTTTATTTGTTTGAAAATATCACAACTCATTGTTCCTTCAACTTGTGTAGTTAATCAAACTACGGAAGCCACTAATTAGCAACAATCTAAATATTTTAACATTTCCTTCTCCGTTATTGAAAAATATATTGATTCTTTCTCGTTTTGCATAACAATTTGTTTGCTTTAATATAAATAACAATTTTGACTGGTGTGAAGTACATTTGGTTTGGTTTGAAATAAAATGCATTTGAATTTAGAAATTTAATTGTACCCTGCAGATTTTTTAACTGTTGCTCATTGTAACCTAGTATCTTAACCCTAGGATGCATTACATGTGGCTGGCAGGCCGGTTGATGTCTTTCCTATCTTTAACTTTTTAATTTATTTACTTAGCGAGTTGTAATTTTAATAATGCCTTGTAGATTAATATATTAACATATTTGCAAACAAATTAATTTATGCTAAAATAAAGAAGATTTTCTAGTTTGCTCCGTAGAATGTACAACATGGGTCTGGCAGGCCCGGTGATGTTTTCATTCATTTAGAGAATTATGCATGCGTCTTACCTTGGGTACGAGTGATTAGCTTTGTAGGTATAGCTTATGTTAGCAAGTTTTGACTTGTATATTCAGCATGTTTTATAAGGGCATTTTCCCAATAACACATTTAGTTGCTCTCAGTTTGTAAGTGATAGCAGTACTAGTAGAATGGAGTCACGTAGACTAAAGAAAACTGTCAAATTGAGATTTTTTCGGCTTGTTTTAAATTTTTGTATGTAAAAATAAGTCAATAAACAATTTTATCATAAGTATATATAGCTTTTACTGAATTTTCATGCTAATATTGTACAAATGAATGTCTACTAACAGGACTGGTTCTCATAGACCCGTGTTGTGTAAAGTCGTATAATAAACATGTGCATCCCATTGTTAAACAATAAACAATCTGGTATACAGGTTGATTGTAAATTCAGGGCCACTTAATTTACTCTTTTATTATCCATGATAGACAAAAAGTTTTACAAGTATACAAGATGAGTATTAAAACTTTGCACAAAATGGCTGACTTCCGGTTTAAGTGGAAATGGTATTAACTATCATGTAGTATTTTTTAGGCTAAAGTGATTCTTTAATAAATTCTCTTTAAAAAACTATAACACAAGTATAGCGCTAAAGTTACTAATAAATTAGTTATTTATTATTATTGAAAATCTAAAGAGATGCTTTCGATTGGTACAATTAATCTTAGGAGGCTGTGAAAATTAATGTGCACAACGGTCAGAATACGATGAAGTAACACCCGAAATGTTGCAAGATGTACAAAGAAGTATCGTGATTAGAAGCCGCTTATATATACAACAAAATGGGGGGCACTTTGAACATTTGTTAAACTAGTTATTTTTTCTTTTGTTGTTTGGTTAAAGATGTTATTTATATTAGCTGTTTTCTGTTTTCATAAGTAAAATATTAATTTGATGATCGACTGCTGTTAAATTTTGATTTCGTGATTCGTGACTTTAAACGCAATACCTGTTTTATAGCTTTTTAAAGACTACTAACAATCGTATTCAGACCGTTGTGCACATTAGTTTTCACAGCCTTCTAAGATTAATTGTACCAATCGAAAGCATCTCTTTAGATTTTGAATAATAAGTAACTAATTTACTAGTAACTTTAGCGCTATAGGTACTTGTGTTATAGTTTTTTAAAGAGAATTTATCAAAGAATCACTTTAGCCTAAATAATACTACATGATTCATTTAAAAAAATAAAGTTGATATCATTTCACCTTAAACCGGAAGGCAGCCATTTTGTGCAAAGTTTTGGAAAATATTCATCTTGTATACTTGTAAAACTGTTCTTAATAAACTTTTTGTCTATCATGGATAATAAAAGAGTAAATCACGTGGCCCTGAATTTACAATCAACCTGTATACATTTATTGAAGCATCAATAACATCATACTACCAATGTAGTCTGCTTTAATACAAAGAATATTAAACATCTTGAACTATTAAACTTGAAATTAAAACTAAAATTAAAAATTAATAATAACAATAAGTTTAATAAAATTAGATGAAAGACCGAAATGTTTTGAGAAATCAACAAAAAATAGTATACAGGTTGTTCTAAGTTAAGTGCGCATTACTGCTAACTTCGTTATTATTGGAGCTACGAAGTCGGTTAAATTAGCAAACTAGTAGTATTTTTCCTGCTGATTACAATGGTAACAGAAAAATAATTGACTATCAACTCTTTTAGATATTCAAGAAAATAAAATTTTTTAATGGAACACGCTGTATATTTTACTGCAGTTTGATTAAAAATTTAATTGTGAACAAAAAAGTTTTAATACAACATTACGAAAAATTAAAAATAAAGACATTTTGTATTAACTCAGTACCTTAAAGTAAAAACAAATCAACATAACTATGAAAAAAGTTATAAGTTTATACTACAGTGTGTCCCGAATGGGTATCCTATATATATAGGTGAAAATTCTTTTAATTTTAGTTTTAGCGAAAAATGTCGTTCTTGATGAAAAGTTTTGTTTGTTCTGAAACCCCATAAAATGAAATAAAATTCGAAGAATTATAGTAACTATTAAAAACAACAATACAGAGTAATCATGTAAGAAAAACTAACAGTAACGGTAAACAAAGAACGTCTATTTAATATATCCTCCTCTAACTTCAAAACATCTCTCAATTCTCTTTCTAAATTCTTTATAAGCATTTCGTAGCATTTCTGAGGTAATTTCATTTACAGACAGATTTTGTAAAACTTGAATTTTATTTTATTTCAGTACATGCAAAACTTTTTATCAAGAATGACATTTTTCGCTAAAACTAAAATTAAAAGAATTTTCACCTATATGTAGGATACCCCATCCGGGACACACTGTAGTATAAACTTATAACTTTTTTTTCATAGTTATGTTGATTTGTTTTTACTTTAAGGTACTAAGTTAATACAAAATATCTTTATTTTTAATTTTTTTCGTAATGTTGTATTAAAACTTTTTTGTTCACAATTAAATTTTTAATCAAACTGCAGTAAAATATACAGCGTGTTCCATTTCCATTTGCTAATTTAACCGAGTTCGTAGCTCCAATACTAACTAAGTTATGAATGGTGCGCACTTAACTTAGAACAACCTGTATACCACTAGCTTCTATGAGTAAACCTATAATTTTAATTTCACCATTAGTTTTGTATTTTTGTTTAAAATTATTAATATAAATTTCTTTTTTTTTGGTGTCAACAATTTTGAAATCAACGGTTGAGTCAATGACGAAGCTGTAGTCTCTTTTCCGATTGATAAGAAGTATGTCGATTCTTCTGTTACTCCCGTCTTCTTCTTGATGTGCCGTCTCCTTATTGATGGTTGGCAACAATAATTTCAAATTCCTCTCTATTGTGAGCCGTTCTCAACAGTGCGTGCGAGTTAAGTCCTGTCCAATCTCTGATGTTCTCGAGCCAGGAGCATTGTCCTCTACCCGGTCTCCGTCTGCCCTCTATCTTTTCTTCCATTATCAATCTGAGCAGAGAATATTTTTCATGGCGCATTATGTGTCCTAGGTATACGGCTTTTCTCTTCTTTATAGTGATCAGTAATTCTTTTTCTCTTCCCATTCTTCTCAATACTTCGTCGTTCGTCACATGTTCCATCCACGATATCCTCTACATCCTCCGGAAGACCCACATCTCAAACACCTCCAATCGATTTAGTGAGCTAACGTTTAGCGTCCACCCCTCCATTTCGTACTGCAGAACCGAGTGTACGTAACACATTGCAAAGTTGTATCGTATGCCACGGACTAGGGGCCATTTCATTTGGTTGTTGTGCCATTATTGTTAACATGAATTCTTCTTGCCGCCTCAACCCAGTACTGAGAGAACTGCTGTCTTCTCTCAGGATTCACCATATCTGGCTACTCTTATTTAGTTTAGCCTGCAGGTCAATGCAGTTGCTCGGGGTGTGGCACGTGGAGCCATAAGTGACAGTTGGTTACTCTGTGAGGGCCAGTTATCAGTCTCCACCTCCTGTCTCTGACACTTGGTGTGACCGACATCGATAAAAGGTGCTACCTCTACAGTGTTACTCCCATTGTCACTAATTAAGTAATTTCGAATGCAGTGTTCTTTGACAGCTCACTAGCAATAAGATGGCGGTGATGTTGTGCCTGATGGCAAGATACCAAAACGTGAGACAATGTTTCTTAGTGAAAATCTGCACTGGGTGCGGTGATCTGCCAGGATCCTTCGTACATTCATACATGTGCTGTCATTTTATTGCTTCTTTCCGTTCGGCGACTGTTCATCCTTGTTGAGTTGAAACCTATGAATTTGGTGGAGTGTAATGTTCATACAAATCTACCCCTATACCTTTCTGTTTTAACTTCTGCGAGTGCGCAATCACAGGAGTACGTAATTGCTTTACAATTTGAGTAATGTACTGTTCTTTATCTACAACGACCTCAATAGTGAGTTATCCGTTTAAAAAAAATATTGAAACATATTTAGTGATACCTACCTAGATGATTTAATTGCCACAGTACAGTTACTGAAAACCAGCAAAGGACTCAACACATTATTATTTGATAGAACAATTTCACTGTTACTGGTAGTGGAAGTGGTACTACTGTTTTTTATTACTGCAGAAGCAATTTTCTTCGAAATATTTATTTGGCCATCATAGAGCCATTTAGACCTTTTGACATAGTGTACTCGGTCACCTGATGGCTGCCTTCCACCACGTATTTTCAATGCTAACAGATCACCACCAGTATCTGTAAGAATGGTGGGACATACTTTTTGAAATAATGTCGTGTAAACTGTCTTGTGTAAGGTAATCATAGACTCAGAAATTTTCGCTGGTGCATTATTGATTTATAATATTTAAAAAATGGCGAAGGTTTGACGTCTGCTTTTTTTAAAAAAAAAAATATATAAAACGTTTAAGTGACAGTGTTAATTCGTAGGGTAGAAGTAAAGTCAACGACACAAGCGTACGAAAAGAGCTTCAGGGTGTAAAGCCCAACTCAAAAATATACAGTTATGTTCGATTATGTTATTTCGTATTTGTTGTCAGAGAATACAATTTTATATGTAACATTTTTGAAACAATTACTATGCAAAAGAATAATGTAAAATTATAGGTTATTGTCGTTGTGAGAAAATAAAGTATAAACTACATTTGGCAATTTTAATTGAATTTTTTTATTGAAAAAGGCAGTCAAGCTATCTTCACATCGGCTTTCTTGTTAATAAATTACAAGTTTGTCAATTAAACAGAAGCAAAAGTCATATCGGAGAAATCATCATTCACTTGAATTATGAGTTTGTTACATATGCTGTACATTATTTATGTAGTCATGTTCAACTTCCACAATCTTCTCCCAATTTCTTCTCATAAACACTTCCAAAGTTTAGGTAGTTCCACAACATCATTACAGTTGAACGTAGTATTTCTCGTTGTAACCTTTTAAGAATATGAGCTTAAGCATGTATGTATATGTTTCATCTAGAATTTATATAACATTATGGAGTACAGTGTAGAGTTTATATAGTCTTGAGAACCAATGTACCTATTATATAATTTATTTGTCGTCCTGATCGAGCAAAAGACACATTTCATGTCGTTCCACGATTATCTTACAAAAATCAGATGTTTTTTCCACCTGTATAAAACCCAAGATCTTCTTTCTCTTGCCTCCTTTTATTATGTCGGGTAGTGGTCTGTTATCCACTTTATCCATTCTTTTCGATCTTTTGCTATTGTTAATAGTTGTTCGAGTGTGGTGTCTTGTTTCTTTTGCTATCTCTTGTGTTACGTTATTTAACGTTTTCCGTGCCGTGCCTCACTATATCTTCTTTTTGCGGTGTTTTTATTATTATTTTACATATTAGTAATTTATGTTGTGTATTGACTTCTGCTGTTTTGCTTATTTTTACGTTTTGCAGTAATGTTTCCATTTGCTTTGTGTATATAATATAGTCTATTAGGATTTAGCGTTTCTTTCTACTGCTTCGAATGCGTAGTATATTTCTTGTTCGCAACAGTTCTGCCAATTTTGAAGTCATTTTATATACAAAATTGTATCATGTTTTCATTGGAATGTGTTTAATTTCTGTTGATTTTTGTTCTTTTAGTGGTTGTTTAAATTAAGTTAGTTATAGAATCTGTGAAAGAGTATTGTAACTCAATTTATGTTTAGAATTACAAATAACAGGGATTCTAAAATACTTAACACTGTCACGATTTCCTCTACTGCCACAGTTCACTACACAACCAAATGCTGGCATTATGGTTATATTACAAATCAATTAATACTTATAAACTATATTAAAATCCTATAACTCAATGATAAAATCCATCTAATAGTACGTAAGTTTGCCCTACAGTAGCCATTTTTAAAGGTCTTTGACAGCTATCTGACAGCGCATTGAAATGCCTTATTCGAACCCTATAACCTAAGTTTAGCGTTTTGACAGACACATTAGTTATTAAAAAGTTTGTTTGTCATTGTTGATAAGATTTTAGCAGAACAGAGAACAAATGATTTATGGTGTCAGCTCAACTATTGAAATGTGTAGAAGTGGAAAACAATGCGGTTTTTCCGTGAAAACGAATATATTCTCGATTCCCTAGGACCAGTTCAGGGGGTCCTTGCAAACCAGTTGTCCATGGGAAAACACTTAGTTGATGAAATAGAAAAAAATTATTGAAATGATTGGTTCTTCTTTGAGGAAGGGCACCAAAAAACGACTAAATCGTTGATCTATGTGATAAATTTCATATCAAACTCGCAAACAAATTTCAAACGTTCACAAGCGATTGCTAAATACCTCTCGTTCACTAACGATCTAATACTAGTCAGTTTACCGTTCATGAAAATTTACAAGGCTCTGACAATTGGTCAATTATGTGATCAGTGGCTAGATTATACAGCATTGTGAGAGAGGAGCATTACTCAAAGGAATTAACTTGGTGCTACTTTGTAAATTTTCAATTTGTTATAGTTTTTTTCTAAGTGAAGATGACCAATGTTATGGTAGGTAAGGTTTGCTAAGAACACAATGGTAATATTTTTTCTTCTTCTTAGCATCTTTTAATAATTCATTCAAAATTGTTATGTTGGTATACGTTCCTGGATAAATCCCCTCTGAAGCTCATTAAAGGTGACTTATCACCTAGATCCTCTATAAAAATAAAAATTATGGGGCGTTGAAGTATATTTTTTGGTAATTTTGTTGCGTTCTTTTATTCCAGAGTTGTGTGAAGCATCTAGAAGACTTAGCCCCTCAAATTCAGAGTCAATTTGTGAATATTTTCGTAAAAAATAACCATTTTTGAAAGTGTTGTCATTATTTGACATATTAAAATATAATACGGTATAATATATAATATAGGTTATAATAGTATATACTCGTATATTATCAGATCATCCTTCTACCATTCGGTGTAGGATATAAATATTACATTACATATTATTATTCTACATTTAAATTTACAAATTTCTTCCATTCTTTCTTATTACACGCCATCTTCTGTTTCTTTCCACGTTTTTCCTTTTTCTTCTAGTATTCTTCCTACTTTACCCTTTACTCCTACCTTCCTCTTTTTCTGTTTTCTATTATTCTTGTCTTCCATATCTGCTTTACTGGTACGACAGTTGCTTCTTCTGTATAAATTTTAGTATCCTTTCTACTTCCAGTTCATTTCTTATGTCTGTGTTTCGTATTCTATCTCTTCTTGTAATACCTGTTATTTTTCTTAGGTGCCTCATTTCGACTGCTTGTATCTTTTTACATTTTTTAATTATTTCGTCTATAAATATTTTAAATAGCAGTTGACTTAAGCTTCTTCCTTGCCTTAATCCTATATTTGTGTTGAATTTTTTTGATGTTTTATTGTCTCTCACAACTGTACTTTGGCCATTTTTATATATAATTTGAATCATTTTTATAAGTTTTGTGCTTACATGTCTTTCCTTTAAGAACCTCCATACTGTGCCTCTGGGTACCGTATCAAACGCTTTCTCTAGATCCAAGAATGGCAAATATATCATCCTTTTTTCTTTTCGTGCTTTCTCTGTGATTTGTTTTATTGTAAATATGTGATCCTGAGCCTTTCTTCCTTGTCTGAATCCACTTTGTTCCTCTTCCATTGTCTCTTCAGTTACCATTCTAATTATTTTTCTAATATTTTCATATTTAGAAGTGTTACTACTCTATACTTATTTCATTCTTTTATATCTCCCTTTTTATGGATTGGCACGATTCTTCAAAGTGTTCTCTCCATTTTACCATTATTTTTATTTCTTCTGTTATAATTTCTCCGCTTTTTTCTATTTCCTATTTTTGTATTCAGTGTCTTCTCTGTTCTTAAAGTTTTTAATATTCTATGGAATAGTTTTTGATTTCCTTTTGAGTCTTTCCATTTTTTCTCCAAAAATCTCCCTTTGGTTTTTTTTGCATTTTTGATCAATTGTTTAGTTGTTTCTTGCTCTTGCTTATATTTCTTGTATTTTCTCCAGTTTTGTCCGATTAGTAACTTTTTCAAGCTTTTTTCTTTTTCTTAATTTGTATTTTAATTTCCTCTGTCCACCATGATATATGTTTCTTATTATTTTCTTTCTTGCTTTCCCACATACCTCTTCCGCTGTGTTTATTACTATGTTTTTAAAGTATGTCCATCCACTTTCAACACTCCTCTATTTTATTTTGTATTCGTATCCTTCCAGTTTTTTGCTTACAGCTTTTTCGTATTTATCCGCTACTTCCTTCTCCCTTAATTTGTAATATTTAATTGGTTCAAACTGTACCACTTCATTATTTTCTTTATTCCTCTGCGGTTTCGTCTTTTGATGTATATTTTCTCTGATTTTAGCCACCACCAGATAATGATCGCTACCAATTTGCGATTCTCTTTTCACTCTCGAATCTATTACCGTCCCTCTGTTTTTTCTTTCTATTAATGTATAGTCAATTAAATAATTCCTAATAATCCTCTCTCTTATGAATTTCTTTGTGTGCGAATAATGTATTTGTTATTATTAAATCATTTACAATGCAGAAATCTAGCATTCTACTTCCATTACTATTTCCATTTACTTCTCCATACTTTCCTAGTATCGCTTTGTATTTCTCATCACTTTTACCGACTCTGCTATTAAAGTCTCCTACTATGTATATTTTCCTTTACTTGTCCTATAATTTCTGTTAAATCATTCCAAAATTCTTTGATTTTTCTATTCCCTTTTCTTTCTCTTCGTTTCCGTTACTCCTAATATATCTACCCCTATTTTTTCGAATTCTTCCTCTAATTCTATTTCTTTTCCTCTTATACTTAATATTCTATGTTGCTATTTTCCATTTTTACTTTCTAGTTTATTCATTTGCATATTATTGCCTATTGCCGTGTTCGTTTTCACTTTAAACATCAATTTTTATTTTAAACGGAAAAATTCAGCAAAAACATTAAACAATGGCAGAATTATGCAACGCGTTTTGTGTCGCGCGACAGAGACGCCGCGTTCTTAGTTCTATTGAGCCAAATGGAGCATTTATTTACGAACGGGCCTAAATTTGTGTTCTGCAGAGACCGGCATCGCCTAGATTCAGGGTACAGAATTTTAAAGATGACAAATAGTCGTGCAAAAGATTTGGGTGCTACTTGAGGCAGTTCTTTTTACATATAAAAAATTCATTTTTTTTCCTCCAGTTCCTTAGTGCCGGTACAATTGTATTTGTACCGGCACTACTTGAGGTGAATCAAGTTTAAGGATGTTCTCTATATGATGATTTCTATACAAATGTTTGTTTATGGGAAATAAAGATTTTATTATTATTATTGTTATTATTATTTACAGTTTCTAAATTCATCAATTTCTTCATCATCGCATGTTATGAATGCCATGATATGTAGATCATTTAGGGCTTTAATCCAAATATTGTTTGCAATGGATCAACTAAGAAAAATTATGAATACATTTACATTATACTTTTGTTCGAAAAATTTGGGAGAATACGTAACGCATATGGATAATATGTACCAAAAAATTGTCTCGACATGTAGATGGCTCTATAGTCCATTTAACCAGATTTGTTTAGTAGGTTTGTGACTGCGTCGTGGTTGAATCAGAGTTTGTGTTTCGAAGTTACTGTGATTTCTGCGACAATGACTAAATATGTACACGGCAGTTGCACAAATAATAAGAGGAACATGATTAAATCGACGATACAGCCATCTACATGTCGGAGAAATTTTTTCGTAGATTTTATTCATATCTTCTCAATTGTGGCATGTTTCTCTAACAGCAAGGTTAAATGCTGGATATCTATCTAAAAAAAATAACGGTTGTATTTATTAAGTTGTTTAATAACACAGGGCGAAACTTTAGATTGAGAAAAATAATCTTATACTTTTCTTAAGATTCTTTCAAAAAATTATTTTGATGGTTACGATATTTTTTAATACAACAGCCAAATCTACGACGACAATATTAAAACAAGTTTTCGCGCAGAACTCGACATCACCGCGATGCCAATAAACGTGTAACAACGTATAGAAAGTGTGGAACTCTTGATAGAAAAAATAAGATAAACGACACTTTGTTCGAAAAAGTTTAAATAACTGCTTTTAAAATGTTACGTAATTTATTATTGACCGTAAAATTTGAGAAGTATCGTAAAGACAGTTTAACGACGAATTTAAGTCTTTAGTTTTTGGGGAAAAATAAACGTGTAAATATATTTACTACAAGTTAAAGCGTAGGTATCTGTTTTTATACCTTTTTTACTTAAATGACGCGTTCTATCGCTTGAACCGGACAAATTCGAAATGCACATAAAAGAGGAAAAACAAAATTGGGGTTTAGAAAAAAAATAGTTCCAATAAAAGTTGTAGACAATAAAATCACTTGATTGTGATTATATACTTCTAAATTTAATAAGAAAAAATTACAATTATTATTTTAAGTTTTAGATGCACCAGAAATGACTTTTGGACGATCACCGGAGTGTGATGTGGTGTTAACCAATGGTAAAAGTTACTTTCAAAATACTTTAGGAAGATCGCTGGATTGTGATGTGGTGTCAACTAATGATAACGAATCGAAAAGTTACTTTCAAAATATTAGCGGTATTCATTTTAAACTTAGTTACTTTGATGATGAATCTGTAGTTACTATAACGGACTTAAGCAAGAACGGCACTTACGTAAACTGTAGACGGATTGGAAAAGGTAATGAAATATTTTTAAACCACAATGATCAAATCTGTATCGGTTCTCCAGAATATAAAGGTAATTGGCCTGAGAAATATTGCAAATTAAGTGACACGCTATTAAATTTTAGTGTTCATATTTCAAAGTGCCGACCGATTTGCTAAATCATTTCTACCAGTGGAGTTAATGAAAAGGTATGAGTACGAAAGACCGTTGGGAGGTGGAGCTTGTGGAGAGGTTGCATTAGTTCGACATAAGGTGAGTTTATTATGATTTGTTCTGCTTTTTTACAATCTAGCGAGTAGTTTAGGAGTAACATACGCTTTCTAAAGAAATTTTATACAACTTTCGCTTAAACAATTTTTTGATTCCATGCTTAATTACCGAGTTGCCCTGATCTCGCTTGACTTAACAATATCATTAAGAATGATAATGGCCTAAAGTTAGGACATAAAAGTTGTTGGAAATTTTATTATCACAACTTTTATTTGGAATATTTTCTTTTTCATCTTTTTCGAGCAACATTTTAATTCCAGTCTTAAAACGTGTTCAAGGAAATGAGCTCCCAGCTGGCTTCAAAAAAGCGGGTAAAGGGATCCCTTAACCCCGTATTAAGGGTTATACTTTGTTAAAAGTTACGTATTATTTTTTCCCAGCTACTTAAGTTAGTCATTTTAAACTATCTTTAGAGTACCTACTTCCCAAATTTGAAAGTGAATAATAAATAAGGAAATATTTAGAAAGCAGTTATGTTCTACGAAGTATCGTTTTTTCACTTTTCTATCACGTGCTATATGCAATTTAGAATTAGAATGATGCAGGGTTCTGCGGTAAACACTTTCAATTTCATTCATAAAATGATTGTTATTGTATGTATCATGCTTTTAATGTTGGTGGACTATAGAATATCACACGATATTATTATTGTGAAATTAGTTAGATGTATTTTAGGCATCTAATATACCGTATGCTATAAAAAAATTAATAAAGTCAGAATGGATGATGCACATAGTTTAAACAATCATAATCGAATCAACAACGAAATCAAAATTATGGAATCTATTTCTCATGTAAGTAACTTTTAACATTTCACTTTGCAATTAAGTAAATGGGTTTTTCACAGCCCTATATAATTTCAACAGAAGAAATTGTAAATACGAATGAGGCTGTGTTTATAGTTTTAGAATATATGGCAGGGGGAGAGTTGACGACTCTTCTTTCTGCCGCCCCTTTACCCGAAAGTGTAGTAAAACTATTGTTTTATCAAATAGTATTGGGTTTGAGACATCTGCATTTGCTTAATATCACTCACAGAGATCTGAAGGTACGTCTGATTTTGTGATACGTATTGATGTATAGGGAATATTTTTAGCCAGGCAATATTTTGTTACAATCGAAAGATTCTATTACTGTTACTAAAATAGCGGATTTTGGTTTGAGCAAAATAATAGGAAGGAACTCGGAATTAGATACTTATTGTGGCACTCCTTGCTATATTGCTCCGGAAATAATTGACGATCACTGTGGCCCCTACACTAAACAAGTCGATATTTGGAGTTTAGGAGTGATTTTGTATCAAATGTTGTCGGGTGAGTTACCTTTCCGGTAAGTATAATCAATTTTTATAGTATTTTCTGTATGTAGTTTTCTTTCGCTGTTCTAGAGGTAAGCATCCAGTGGAAGTCTTAAACTTAATAGTAGTTGGCAAGTACAACATTACATCTAAAGTATGGAATTCAGTATCCTATAGTGCTAAGGATTTACTTCAAAATATGCTTGTTGTAAATCCTAAGAGAAGATATACCATAGAGGAAGTTGTAAATCATCCCTGGCTGGCAAGTGTTGGTGTTCATTTTTAGTTATTATATGGTTTTTGTTTTTTTTTTCTGTATAACTTTTAACATTTTTTTTTCAAAATATCTTTAGGTTTTTAGCATCATTAATATTCATTCTAAAATGTCTGATTAAATAATTTCATACAGGGTGGCGCAAACTTCTGACATCGGAGGATAACTTAGTTAATAGAAATGATTCAAAATTTGTCACATTTAGTACAGTGTTCACATTTTAAAAATATTTTGATTATAAAGGGTGTTCGAAAGAGTCGTGGCAGCATAAAGTTACATTTTTCTTAAATGGAACACATCATATGTTTTTCAAGGTTCGAAAAGATCTCATCAAGAGCTGTAAAAAATATATAGCATGTTGATGTACTGTGGAGGGTATTTTAGAAGGTATAGCTAATTATCAGTAAATGATACCTACTTGAACGGTCTGTTGCAAAGTAACTTGAAATAATTTAACATATATTTGTCTTAACATGTTATTTTCACGTCTTTAGCTGTGTTTAATGTTAATTATTTGTATGTTAAATTTTTTTGAAGTTACTTCATAATAGAGCGTTAAAGTAGGTGTCATTTTGACTAATAATTAGCTATATCTTCTAAAATAATCTGTACCGGGTGGCTCACTAAGAAGGGTAGCTGGCTATATCTCGAAAACTAGAAGTCCTGGGGTAAACAATTTTATTACTAAAATGGCTAAGATAAATTATTGGAAATTATTTTCAAGTTTCTACGGTGCCCCCAGGGGCGCATTTCGCCTCTTAAATACAAGAATCAAAATTTGTACGAATTTTGAACAGTAAACATAACTTAGAATTCTATGTGTTTTAAAGCTGATGTAAGATTGATATTTTTGTTTTATGACTTTTTATCATATCTCTTAAAATAAAGTAGTGGAAGCTAATCGGATTTTAACAAACTTAGTGTTCTTGAAAAGAGTATTTCAGAAGGTATTAGACGAGCTATTAATGTAACAGCTTTTGTTTTGTCTGCCGCCCCTAGATGGCGTTTTTTGATATTACAGCAAATATAACGCATTTTCTCCAAACAATTAAATGGAACGGTATAGTTTTTTTTGTAAAAAATATTAACAAAATACATTTGTAAGAATCTAGTAAAAACCGCATCTCAATATCTTTTTCCTAAGCTAAATTATAGCAAAATAACTGTAACAAGGCAAATACTAACAAAAACAAAAAAACAAGTATGCTTTGAAAATCAGAACTTTAAAAAGTTGAAAGATAATTTGTCACTGTCAAATATATTAATCATCCCATTACTCTTTTACATGCAATACATTTTAAAAAATGTATTTTCCACCTGTGGAAGATTTTGATTATATTTCGTAGCGACGGGAATGTAAATCGGCATAACATGCACTATTGGTCACACACTAATCTCCACTGGTTACAAAGGGTTCAGCATCAAGGTTGTTGGTCTGTAAACGTGTGGTGTGGATTAAAGGTGGTTGAATTATAGGCTCTTTTATTTTCCATTAACGCCTTATTAGACAAAACTATTTAAATATTTTGAGAGACGAACTCCTAGACCTGTTGGAAGATGTTTCTCTAGAAATTAGTGGTGACATGTTCTTCCAGCATGATGGATGTCCAGCCCATTTTACAGCAAGAGTGCGAGAGTTTCTAAATGAAGCTTACACCGGAAAATGGATAGGTAGGGGTAGTGTATTTCCATTGCCACCTAGGTCCCCAGACCTAACTTGCTTAGATTTTTATTTGTGGGGACGATTGAAAGACTTAGTTTATGTAATACCCCTCATTACAAGAAACAACATGGTTGAACGAATTTCAAACGCGATTCGTAGCCTTTCGATAGCTGAAATTAAAACCGCCGTGTTGGCTACAAGACAAAAAATTTAATCTTGCATTGAACGTGATGGGCGTCATTTTGAACATTTAGAGGGCTAGTTATAGATGATGTATTATGTGTCCAAATTTTGTTGATTTTGAGTTATTAATTACTTTGTTAAAGTTATTTTCTATAATTTTTGTTTTTGTTGTTAATTGCCTTGTTACAGTTATTTTGCAATAATTTAGCTTAGGAAAAAGATATTGAGATGTGGTTTTACTAGATTCTTACAAATGTATTTTGTTATTTTTTACAAAAAAAAACTATATCGATCATTTCATTTTTTTGAGAAAATGCGTTATATTTGCTGTTATGTCAAAAAAAAAACGCCATCTAGCGGCGGCAGACAAAACAAAACTGTTACATTAATAGCACGTCTAATACCATCTGAAATACTCTTTTCAAGGGCATTAAGTTTGTTGAAATCCGTTTAGCCGTTTTACAGTTATTTATTATATACATGGTGTCCCACGGTGACGAGACATTAGACATATTTCAGAGACTACTTCGATTTGAATTTGGAAAATTTGGCTTTAAGCGTTTTCGGGCATGTTCTTTTCAACGAAAATAATGGCGTCCACCTAACGCTTCCGGTTGTACCGGAAGTTGACATCATCTTCGTTATTTTAAATGAAACACCCTGTATATTATTGCAATTTTGGATTCTACGGTTAATTTTTAGATAAACTTTCATTAAGGTTTCCTGTTTTTAAAGTGAATCGTTTTTGAGTTATTTAATTTAAAAAAAATTTAAAAACACTTCCTAATTTAAAAGATGTGTATGTTACAATAATAAAGATAAAGAGATAAAATTTATAGGGGACACAACTGAAACTCTAAGCTTCCCTCCCATTATTTCATAATTACATAATTTCATACAGGGTGGTAGAAATGTAGTGCCGAATTTAATCAAGTTCAAACCATCATAACTTATTTATTTTTAATGGAACACCCTGTATATTATTGCACAACTCGATGAATAATTTTGTTTTCTTTTGAATGGTGTATGGTTCCTTATACCTATCTTCTCTGGTTTTCAAGGTATTTACTGTTATTCGTGCAGTCAACGGATTTCGCATAATTTCTTGCGAGGATGGCTGTGAAATTTTAGTGGAACTTCAAAACAAGCACCTAATCTGTCACCAGTTTGTTGTCAATTTAACACAATCATACAGTGAAGGCTTATTTGAGTCTTATTTATTGCTAAATAATGGAAAATAATGAATAACAGTAAATACCTTGAGAACCAGAGAAGATAGGTATAGGGAACCATTATACCATTCGAAAGAGAACAAAATTATTCATCGAGTTATGCAATAATATACAGGGTGTTTCATTAAAAATAAATAAGTTATGATGGTTTGAACTTGATTTCTACCACCCTGTATGAAATTAAGTAATTATGAAATCATGGGAGGGAAGATTAGAGTTTTAGTTGTGTCCCCTATAAATTTTATCTCTTTAACTTTACTATCGTAACAACATACACATCTCTTTAAATTAGGAAATGTTTTTAAAATTTTTTTTTTTAAGTTAAATATCTCAAAAACGGTTCACTTTAAAAATAGGAAACCTTAATAAAATTTTATCTAAAAATTAACGTAGAATCCAAAATTGCAATAATATACAGGGTGTTCCATTTATAATAACGAAGATGATGTCAACTTCCGGTACAACCGGAAGCGTTAGGTGGACGCCATTATTTTAGTTGAAAACAACATGCCCGAAAACGCCTAAAGCCAAATTTTCAAAATTCAAATCGAAGTAGTCTGAAATATGTCTAATGTCTCGTCATCGTGGTACACCCTGTATAAGAAGACATCGATGATTGCCCCTCACTACTTTATTTTAAGAGATATGGAAAAAAATTCATAAAACAAAAAGCATCAATCATACATCAGGAATACAAGTTATGTTTACTGTTCAAAATCCGTGCAAATTTTGATTCTTGTATTTAAGAGATGAAATGCACCCTCTGGGGGCACCGTAGAAACTTGAAAATAATTTCCAATGTTTTTCCCTGGTCACTTTAGTAATAAATTTTTTTACCCCAGATTCTTACGACTTCTAGTTTTCCAGATATAGCCAGTTGTCCTGCTTAGTGGGCCACCCGGTACGATACATTGACATGCTATATTTTTTTAAAGCTCTTGAGGAGATCTTTTCTAACCTTAAAGAAAATATAATGTGTTGTATCTAAAAATGTACATTCAAAAGCTGTAGTAAATGTGACCAATTTTGAAAGTGATATCTTTTTTCCCAACGATGTTATCCTCCAGTGTCAGAAGTTTGCCCTACTCTGGATATAGGAATGATCTTTAGAGTCTTTTTACATAGTCAGAACCAAAAGTCTGTGCCCCATGTAATTTTAACTCAAAATCTACAAGAAATTTTATGGAAAAATTTAAGATACTTTAATTTTTGCACGTGAAATACAATATTTTTCAGTTTTCATAAAATATTTACCGTTTCCCTTAACTTATACCTTACATATACTATATCGTTTAAAATTATTTAGCAAACAAGTGTGTTAATGATAGCGTTTAATAATGGAGATAGAGAACGAACTTGTTAATTATTGAGATTATTCATCGCATTTTATATTCAAGTTAGTTACAATATTTTTCAGTCGATCATATTCTAATGAAATGAAGATAACGTTTAAGGAAAAAAATAGTTACTAACGTCACAATAATTGAAAATTCAACTAAGTAGTAAGTATTTTTAAGCAAAACTCCTGTCACTTCTGGCGGCGTTAAACAAAAATTATCAGCATTTATTTACTCACCTAGTTTGTTTAATTAGGTATGTAGAAATTCAATTATTGTGACAAATTTTTATAGTCCATAATTTCATCTATTTTTTAAATATTCTCCAAACATAAGTATCACATCATCGTGCTCCTCCAGTGTAAATTTAGTAATCATAATTACAAGACGTATTATTGAATATTGTTTAAGTATTAGCATTAAAAATAAATTTAATACACCTACATCTAAAATTATAAAAATAATTTAAGTTTAGGTGTTAACGCAAAGGGTAAATATATTGAGGGAGGACTTCAAGTGTCTGTAATGGTATACATTAGTTTTGTCTCAATTGAATATTTTCATTCGTTAGTGAGTATAGCTGTGTTCTTCAAAAATAATTTCAAATACGACTTTTATTTACACTGACATTATTTTCTTAATCATATTTTCTAACTTGAAAACTTTATTATTTTAATGCACAATTTTGTTTTAGGATTCTACAATGAAACAGGAAGTTAGAAATATTTTGGTAAAACGGTGATAATTGAGTTTTAGAAATTTTCTATTGCACTATTTGTTACTGTAAGATTTTATATATTGACTTCATGTAATGCTCATCTTAATGAGTAATTTCCTTGAATGTTCAACCAAGAATGAATTTTTTTTTATTTTATTGTTATGTGCATATATAACTTTTAATATGCGTTCTTGTTACTATAAGATTTGATATATTGGGTTCATGTAATACTCATGTTAATGAGTAATTCCTTAACTGTTCAATCAAAATTAATTTTTTGATTTTTTTATTTTTACTTGATGTGTTTTTCAAGTTTTAATGTGCATGTAACTTTTAATATGCGTATTTACACTAATATGTTCAATATATTTTTGAAAATGTATCAAAGAAAATTACTATTTTTTTGTAATACCTTTTAAATAAGAATACTTTTCAAACGTTTGACATTTGCTCAAAACGTTATTCGATGTGATCAATAATACAATTTAAAAAAAATTCCTATCTATGGATGATATCAACATTAATTATGTTGATAAAATTGACTTTTAAAACGTTACGGAATTGGGTGATACACTTTTTTTTCACAATTGATAAATTATAGTTCGTGGGTGTCTACCAACACTGTTAAAATAGAAACATAATCTTGGTAACCGTTTTCAAGAAATTGGTCTTAGAAAATAAAAAAAAACATTTTCCCGATTAAACCAAGTTTTTGTCGCTGTCGTGTTGTTCGTGTGATTTAGAATATTGCCCAATGTCATTTACATTTCCAAAAAAGTTTGGTGGGTTTTCATGGAATTGTATATGCATACCTAAAATGTACCCCCGTCAAAATAAGTGGTGCCTTGTACCATTTTGTGTTACCACACCTATAGTCTGTATACTATTGGCGCGGAGTAATAAATCATAATTGCTTGAAATAATTCTTTATTTTCTTGTGAAAGCGGTACTTCTACGGTTAAGTAAAAACCAATAAATTCTAACCAAAATACGATCAGTGTGCCGCTCTTGCAGCATATCGAAACATCTAGGGTCTGAGAACAATAGTTTAATCTGTGTAAACACGTTGCCATCAGCCCAGGTACTGACGAAACGAGAATCATAGCCGTAGATGTGGGTATTATTCCAAGATACAAAAATAATGGTATATAATACGTAAAAAGTAAAATTTGTAATGTGATCTGCTATACAAATAAAATAAATAACATATAACCACATAATAATTCACATCAAGGTAGATTTTACTATTATAATATATTTACCAACTAAAAATATGATTTTCCAAACGTATCAGGTACCTACGCCACTGCAATACGGAGATTCGATAATTCTTACAGGTTTATTACTCCGCGCCAATAGTATACTGAGTATAATAGAATTTTTGTTTGCGTACCACAACACGATGAACGAAAATCTAGTAATTAAATCGTTTAAAAATTCCTTATCATGATCTACTTTGAGATAAATTATATCTTGCGTGGATTCAAAATTTGGATGAGCCATACAAAATAATTCCTTTGTTCTATTTGTGCAAAGCATTTGTAAATAATCACCCCATCCTATTTGTCATGCTTTAGAACTTCTTGGACATTTAATTTTGACCACTTTATCTAATGTAATAGCATCAGGTCAGGCTCCAAAAATAGGACAGTTTTATAGCATAGAAAAGCCACATTTATCGAATTTTGTCATATTTTTTTTTCACCCACTCTTCATTTGTAGGATGTTTCTCATATTGTATGCTCCAATAATTTACTGTACCAGAGTCCCTTCTGCCCTTTACCATGACCAAATTCAAATAATTTGGATGCAGTTATTCGCTCGAATCTGAGTTCATGGCCGAATCTGCTTGTAGCTTTGTGAACTTTTCAGCGTGTTTGCACAATTTTTGTGACATCAGTTTGGTACAGTATGAAATAAATCTGTCACTTTCTCTACTACCTTGAAGAAACCGAAACAAAGTTTTATAAATAGACATCTTTTTATATGTGTCATCATATGAACCATATGATACTATTTGTCTCTGGATCCTGACTTCTTCGCGAAATGTAGACGGTTCATCCACAAGTTTGGCCTCCAAAATCCTACACAGTTACCTGTGACGTACCTATATACTCAATAAACTTGGCTTTTTCAGTATGACGTTACATCTGTAGAAGAAGTGCATGCTTAGAACAACCTAAAAAATTGGACTAAAATTTTTTGTGTAACTTGGAATTATGTACCTGCTGCTGGTGCACAATAATGATATACAGCATTTAATACCTTCTCCTCTACTTTTATAATAATTCTAACAATAAGTTTTGCGACACCTAGTGTCGACTCGAGTTAACGATATAGTCAACAGAACCCATTTGTACAATAGTGAACTTACACTCGATTTCTCTCACTCCTGAAGAGTCCAAAAATGGCGAAATAGCTGTCGGTGATTCTCGGTGTTTGTTAACTATTGTACAATCTCTTGCGAATTTACAGCAGGCGATTCGAGATTTTTATTTTTGTTAGCACTTTATTGGCAATAATTATTTAAGGATCG
The DNA here is from genome assembly GCA_030710515.1 of Abscondita cerata. NCBI lineage: Eukaryota > Metazoa > Arthropoda > Insecta > Coleoptera > Lampyridae > Abscondita > Abscondita cerata. The sequence goes on along the minus strand of JALBCR010002829.1, from coordinate 26,275 downwards.
AGTTATGTAACTGCTTTCACACATCTGTCGACAAAGTTACTTACCGAATAATGTTTTGCTCCGATTTTATGTTCAGGCGATATTTTGCACATGAAAGTATACAGATCGCCTCTACGCATTAATTCAACATAGTCGAAAGGATTGTCACTAGATGTTCTGTTGGAATACTATTTATTATTACAACTAGAGGAGCATATAATCAGTTGTATAGGTACGCGTCATATTACAGGTTGCATAGTAATTCAGGATTGGTTCTGAGCTAATCGCATGCGCAGTGTTATAATGGGTGTTCACGGTATAGTTATTATCGACATTAGGCCGATACGCAAATAACAGGCTCGGTTGATTTATAAAATCTCGGCTTTCGTTTTGCCTCGATCTCACAAACATTCAACCTCGTCCATTATTTGCGTATCGGCCTTTTTGTACTCATAGCCTAAGATTACTGATTTCCCGGTTATTCTCGGTGCACGGGAAGTTCCATTTCCCGCATCGCGGTGTTTTTTAGTTTCCCAGGAATAGGGAAATTTTTGTTAGGTTGGTATTACTTGACAACGCAAAGCAAATTGTCAAGCAATCGGCGGAACAGTGCTACCAACTAAAGTTTCTTGTAAACACAAATAGTAAGCAGCTGTGAATTCATTTATTTATGAATTATTACTACAGTTACTCTTACAACAAATAATATACTTAACTTTTTCGAGAAGAAATTTCCCGCATTCGCACTAATGCCATGGCAATCAAAGTGCTCATGCGGGAAATTTATCTTCCCGAACTCGTTAGGTAAATAACTATTTCGTAATCACATCGGCCTGCAAAACATTCTCGCACTCGCAAAATGTTAGTTTCTGGTCAAAGGATACAAATAACTTTACTTTTGTACATTCCATCTCTTGTTACATCTATCCTGGAACACATTGTATGTTTATAACATTATTAACATAATTCAAGGCTAACATTTGCTTACTGAATAGCACTAATATTTTCTTTAATTGCATTCAGTCAACAGAAGTACAATTGGTTATGCGACCTATTTTCATTATTGTCTACTCTAGGTTACCGATATATTTTCGCGAATGTTGGAACGGAAAAGCTTGGTGACGGAATCTTGAGTAAAGAGTTGGTTTAATTAAAAATTGAAAGGTGCGTTTTTAAAACAGAAGATGGCGAAATCTTACACACCAAGAAATAAGAAGATACTGAATAAGTATTAGAAGAATTAAGAAGAGAATATTCAAAATTTTATTGAAATCGACACATTAATGCTATATGACAACACAGAATAGTGTCAATACCACAGCATAATAAACATACAGCAGTCTTTATCTATTAAACATTATTACCACATATGATAACTAAGGTGAGTCGGCATGTTTAGTTTTTGGTGGTTTTCCTAAACCCAGTAAATGTTTTGCCAAGACAAACTAATATTTCTACAATTGCACAATATTTTGGCAGCACAAGATACAGGTTTGTACTTATCTTCTGGGGCACTATACATTACCTACACTTACATCAAAAATAACGTAATATACCATACGAATAAATAAATAAAATATTCACAATACATGCGATTCTCTGTGAATCGATTTATTAAAGACAAATTAAATTGGTTTATTGGAAACTCCATACTGTTTAACTTGTTTTTAGTTATTTTCTCAACTATATTGAGGAGTGTAAGAGGGATTTCAGGCAAACACCATATTGTTTGTAGTCCACCAACGTTTCGACTGGATTAGCGGTCTTTATCAAGGCATCTAACAGGTTTAGAACCTGAACAATTTTTCATGAGTCTCGTTAAAGATCAAGATTCTACAACATTAAACTAAAAACCATTACACGTCAATTGTTATTAAAATTTTTATAATAAATAAGACGAGCGAACATTAATAGTTGCAATTGAATGCTAAAATAGATAAAAAAAAATTTTGACCGATTACAACTTATATGGTGTTTGCTTGAAATCCCTCTTACACTCCTCTAGAAATCTCAACATATAGTTGAGAAAATAACTAAAGCAAATTCGTAGATTACATTTGTTTAGTTTATCTTAGAAATAAACGACAAGTAAGTGGTGAACAGTAATCTATCAAAAAATGTTTGGTAGGTTATATAGAAATAAAATGTTAATTAAACATGGTGCGAAATCACTAATTTGTAACGCTACTACTAGCATTTCCGCGTTTAAACCGAATAAAATCACTGCCTTGTCATATTTTTTAATTAGTAACTTCAAAGTTGCAGCTGTAGAGATACACTGCTGTACATTTATTATGCTGTGGTAATACTTTAAAACGTGCTTTTTCTCTAACCGGATCTTTGTTCATTTCAAAGCGCGCCTCCCCCCACCACTTCCTAAGGAACACTGCCTACTTATAATAAACGCGCGAAAACACTGAAATTTAATTCGTGGGACTACGAGTGTAACGGTAACGTTTCACGCTCTTCAATAATTAAGTATTAAGTATAGTTTTGAGATAAGAAATAATAAAAAAACTCTTAGAACGGATGTTGAAAGACATTTTTTCTAAACCCCAATTGGTTTAGTTTTGTAGATCTACGACGCCTCCTTGTTTTCAAGTTCTCAGATATTTAGTAAAATTCAAAACACTACACGGCACTATGACCTGTAAATAATACTTACCTTTCATTAACTTTTCATACATGTCTGTTTATTTTTTTAATGGCTTCTATACAATCAACAGAAAAATTAAATTCTAAAATACTAACAAGCATTCCATATTTTTATTGAAATAATGGCAATTATGTTCGTTTAAACAAATAAGTAAGTATGAAATCCGACCAGTGAAAACGATTTAGTTTCTTGGAACATTTCAACTTTTTGATTCACAGATTATTACATTTCCCATTGTCAAAACAAAACTTTGATAAAGAACTGCGAAATATTAAGCAGATTGCATCATACAATAGTTTTCAAGAATCAATTGTCACAAACATAATTAGAAAACATAAACATAAGTTAAACATTACAACGTTAGGAACTAGGAATAGCAAAATAGATAAGAAATATGTCAAATTACCAAATTATCCCACATACACAAGGTCTTCAAAAAATATTTTCAAAATTTGATTATAAAACAGTAACCTCTAGTAGTAACAAATTGCAAAATCTTTTAGGCAATCCGAAAGACTCAATAGAAATGTGTGATAAATCGGGAATATATAAAATTAATTGTAAAGACTGTAACCAAGTATATATAGGGCAAACCAAGGGACCTATTAAAACTCGTTTTAAAGAGCACGTAGCTCATGTCAAATATCATCGCACAGATAGGTCCAGTGTTGCCATGCATATGCTTGAAAATGGCCATAGAGTAGGCGACATTGAATTAATTAAGAGGGTAGATAATAAAAACGAACTTGATTCTTATGAAAGTTTAAAAATTTTTAAAAACAGAAATTTGCTTATGAATTATGATGATAACGGTCCATTAGGATTTTCGGAATTATTTAAACTTATCTAAGAATCAATTAAGTTTAACGATGCGTGATAAGCAGATAGTATATATAAGCTTCCCGTTGTTTTTAATTTTAGTATCGGTATCGCTGATGATGACAGCTTAGCTGTTGAAACACGTGTCCGAGTAAAGTTTTTGGTGCAGTTTTTGGTGTTTTTCTGTTGGTTAAATAGACGCTGCAGTTGGTGTTCCTTCCTTTGGGTTTAAATCTGTATCCGGCGAGTAAGTACGCCGTAACTGCATTAACCGAAACATTAAGGCAATAGTTGAACAATTTAAACCTCAAAATTAAAGTATCTGTAAGTAAATATTTTGCCTCAGAGTAAATTTTTATTTTAAGTGAAATATTGCAGTGTCAGCCCAGGTTGGGTTCTTACAGAAATGGCAAATGTTGAAGCAATGAAAGTTAAGGGGCGTGCTAACGAAAATGCATTTCTTGATCCGGAAGATATTGCAAATGCAGTTATGTATATATTATCTACGCCCCCACACGTTCAGGTAGGTGGAATTTGCAACTGAAACTTATTGTAACTTATTTTTTGGATTATTTAGGTTCACGACTTACTTATAAGACCAGTGGGACAACGTGATTGATGATACATTTCTATTAATTTTAAGGAAACACAAATTGTTAGTTTTTTGGAAACAAGTATTAACCTAATAAATATGATAAAAAAGTGTTAATGAATTTTATCTTATATTATATTTTTTAATAGCTGTGAGCATGCTTTCACTAATGCTGATTTTCTTACCCCGCACTAGCATTAATCGAAAATATAAGTAGAAACTTAACTACCAACTTTTTTTTAACATAATTTTGAACGATCGTTGTTTAAAGATAATTTCATAACATGTGTGGCCACAGGTACTCCCGTGCTAGTGATGAAGAATTTATCACGGTGCCTGTAGGATTAGAGAAGAATTATGCGAATCTAGGTGGGAAATGGAGCCGTCTTCCAAACCGACTAATTGTGTGAGGGTTTATTCCCGTTTCTGGTAGTTGCGCTGTAGTAGGTGTAGTATTCTGTAATGTTTTTGATGTTGATGTTGATTATTCTCAGTTTGCCGGTTTAATTTATTTATTTATTTATTGGTTAATCGCCGAACAGGTTAAATTACCCACTTACAGGACAATATCTTAAACTTAAATTAAATTTTACTTCTACAATTTGAAAAAATAAAAAAAAATTAAAAAGAAAAATGAAGTTATAAAAAGTTAAAACTAAATTACGGATACTAATATTATAACTAAACAAGTTTAAAGTAAAACTATGTGAAACAAAAAAATGCTAAGTACTTTGAAAATAAGTAGCTAAATTTCTTAAATTCAGTGACACTATATTTATATTATTATCAATACAATTCCAGTTATAACACATAACATAGATTGGAGACTTGCGCATAATATTGCTGCGTGCAAAAGGAGTATAAAATAAATTAGAGTTCCTTGTTAGTTGCTGAGGCACATAAAAGTTAATTAATTTAAGTAATTCGGGGCAATCTATGAAATTATGGAGTAAGCCATATTTGTACTTTCATTTCATTTAATAACATGTATTGACTGTAACCTCTGTCTGGGTAAGAACCATGGATTTTAAAGTATACAAATTTCAAATTTCTTTGGATATTTTCAAGGCTAATTTTGTGAGTTTCATACAATTTCTAATAACAAAACCCAATAATTTAAGCGACACATCTAGAGATTTTTTAATACTAGTACTACTCTCTTCAGGTCTACATTATTTATTCTGTATTGAAAAATAGTAGGATATTGTTTTCTACTGAATGACATAACTGAACACTTTTCAACTTTTAATTCTAGACAATTAAGGTTACCCACAGCTGAAGCTTAAGGTTACACCACAGCTGAAGCTCAAGGTTACACCACAGCTGGAAGCTGAATGGGACTGATTGATGTTTGTGGTTCTCGTTCCAAATTTTAAACATTTTTGATCTGCTTGCAATACTGTATTGGCGTTTCGTAGGGTTGTGAGTTTGTAGCATCACATCGAACTAAAACTTGATCGGACAGGTTTTTAGGTTTTTAAAGATTAATGGATGTTGTTTTGCGTGGTTTGTTCTCGTCGGCCGTCGGAGTGACTTCAGCGAAATGTCGTCGTAACTCTTTAGCATAGGTTATGAGATCGACCTATCTTGTTTGTTTTGGAGCTAAAAATCTGCCAGGAATCCAAATAGTTTTGCTGTAAATCAGTTTAGCTGTTAATGATTTATGACGTCTCGTGATGCGGTACTTGTTGTTTTCATGCCATCGAATTGCATAATTTAGTTGGCATTGAAAACATTCAATTATGCCATTAGCTTGCGGGTGATATACTGTGGTGTGTTATAGTAAGAAATTTGTTGAATTGATTGCAAAATATATGGATTCGAGCCGTTGTGAAAGGTGCGAGCGATGTTTCACAAGAGCATCGAAAATAATCGATTTTACTTGCCGAGTCATGAGACGTATTTTAGCTCGTGGTGTTTTAAGGAATACGTCGAGTGAGGAGGCAAGTATAACGATTACTTTTAATGCTCGAGTGGTGTTCGTTACGATTATATAACGAAATAAAACACAATGTAATTGGAAAATTTATTAATCTGGCAAAACGTAACATGTACGATTTTATTTTGTGGTTTATTTGACAATTATAAAAACAAATGTTTCCAAGGAAATATTACATTTATGGAGGAGGCGAAACGTCATAACGGTTATATCCCGTCGTTAAGGCTGTTCTCTCAGGGAGCTATAAGTTTATGTAAATTTATCTCGCTTATTTTTAGAAATGTTTTCCTGATTTTGCACAAACATATAGGTAACATTATTATTTATGTCGTGTAGGAGCTATTTTTTTTATTTTCGTCTTCGTTGTATTTAATTTAATTAAAACGTAAAATAATAGAAAAATGGATTTCCTTATAAGCCCAAATTACGACCCCTGCGCAACATAGATAATAATTATATGTATATATAAATGTGTTATTTCTAACTTAAAAAAACAGCAAATTACAAAGTAAGATAGAAACTGTCGTTTGAGGTACTAGGTATAGGTACCTGTTTCTTAAGAGTAATCCGCAGTAATGCTTCCTATTATTCTTTAAGTTACAACTGACTTAAGATTTTTGTCATCACAATTACTTTTTAAAAAAATCTAAATAAACTTACGGGAAACGTGTATCTAAATGGAGTTTCACTATTGAGTTGCTCTTGGTGTGCGTTGTACGACCGTTAATTTTCATCTGAAATTTTTGAGTTTGTTATTACTTCTGTTGTGTTTGTTATTTTTGTTATATATTTGTTTTGTTGTTATTATTATAGCATTCATTTCTTCGTTACAAACAATATGAGAAGTATATGTGTAGCGAGGAAGGGTGGTAGAGCATCAAAAGCACAACGGCGACGCAGAATTCGCGAAATGTGTTGTCTTTTATTGAAAATGCTCCATATGTTCCTGAAAATACACACGTTGCATACTTTGAAAAGTAAGTACAAATTCATAATTTGCCACCAACCGAACCTTTTCTCATATTTAATCATATCTTTATTAAAACAGTTAATATGTTCTTTGAGAGATTTTTTTTCTCCAATTAAGTTTTTTTTTATAATGTAAAGTTGTTAACTTTATAAGTGGAAGTGGGGTTGAAAATAAGTTTAGGCGAAACATCGGCCTTTTATGTAGTTTGAGACCGTTATTTTCAACCTCACCTCCACCTCGAAGGTTAACTAAATTTTAATATGTTCTTTGTTCAAACTGCACTTGGTAAATATGTATTCGATAATGTGTGTTTTTTTATTTAGTGTCCCGGATGAAGACTTGCCAGGCCTGGAAATTGAAGTTGATTCATCTATAGTAGAAACCATCCTTTCGCTGACAGGAAATCGTATGGTGGACATTGCTTACTTTATTCAAGAGTGTGGAAAGTATATAATCATGAGAAGAAATGTACAATGGGAAAACTGCAATACAGAAGTGAAAAAAAGCAAGGATTAATATCAGTCTTATACTTCCGTTGCAGTACTTGCGAAGAAAACATTACAATATCCACGCATCGCCCTCAAAGTAATATTAATTTTTCTTTTGTTTGGGCAGCGACTTTGATTGGTATAGGACGGGGTCAAGCCGAAGAATTTTTTGCAGTTATGGATATGATGACAGTTTCAAAAAAATATTACACAAAACTAGAAGATGAAATGGGAAAGGTGTGGGAAGTCGCAGATTGCTAAAGCTGCAGAGGAAGAAAGGAAAATGGCTATTGAGAGAGGGAATTTGGAGCACGGTATACCATTTATTACTGTTGTAGTTGATGGAGGATGGGCCAAGCGATCCTATGGCCATGGATTTTCTTCTCTTTCGGGAGTAGGCTGCATAATAGGACAAGAAACAAAGAAATTGTTGTATGCAGGCATACGTAACAAGTATTGTGTTGTTTGTACTTCTGCTGAAAGCAAAAAAAAGAGCCACAAAATCATAAATGTTTTAAAAACTATGTTGGAGCGTCTACAGGAATGGAACAGGACATTATTGTTAAAGGATTTAATCTGAGCGAACTTCTTTATAATTTGCGATACAAATTTATGATCGGTGATGGAGACTCCAGTGTCTATTCAAGAATATTAGATAACGTTATATACGGAAGGTACGTTGAGAAACTGGAATGCGCCAATCATGTAACAAGGGCTTTTACTTCCAACATGCATAAACTTGTTACAAACACAAAGTTTGAAATTTCTGCAAGACGCATCATAAAAGCTAAATTATCACGTCTTAGTGCAGCAGTTAGAACATCTATCGCTAAATCAAGTAATATATCAACCACGCAGTTATGCGAGGATCTTCGTAATATACCTAGTCACGTCTTTGGGGATCATTCCAATTGCAGAACCGAGTATTGCAAAAGAAAATACGATGGAGAAGAAAATATGTTACCGTTGTTGAAAACAAACCTTATTCTGGAAGAAATGTACAAAATTATTGACAATATGGTGCGAAAAGCAAATAGATTAACTAGAAACGTCACAACTAACCACGCAGAAAGATTTATGAGCATTATTGCAAAATTTTCAGAAGGAAAAAGAGTAAATTACACTTTGCGGGGATCGTACCAACGGCGATGTTATGGTTCCGCCCTATGTTTTAATTTGGAGCCTTCGTGGCATAGAAATGTTTACCTGGGAGAGAAAGCATCCTTTGAAAAATTTGCAATAAAAGGAAAACACAAAATAATTACAATCGCGTACACCCGAAAAAGAGAAGAAAATATGGTGTTGACAATGACACTGCTGCAAAGGACTATGGCCCAGAAGCGAGAAAAAAAAAATTTTGTCTCAACTGGAAGATGACGATGCAGAACAAATTGCCCAAGATACTATAGATAGGGCAACATGAAAATGTAAAATGGTTTGAAGCACGGAGAAATCGTATAACGGCATCTTCCTTCGGACGAATATGTTTACGAAGATCTACTACATCCTGCCACTGTTTACTAAAAACACTTTTTTATAGTTCCCGTCATTTAACGAATTCCTCAATTATTTAAGAATTCACGAAAAAGTAGCTATAAAAAAATTTAAAGAACGTGCAGGTGCAAGAGTAAGGCCGTGTGGTTTTTTTTATTGCAAAGAAACACCCTTACTTAGGAACAAGTCCGGATGGATTGGTAGATGAGGACGGTGCATACTCAGTATACTATTGGCGCGGAGTAATAAACCTGTCAGAATTATCGAATCTCTCGTATTGCAGTGGCGTAGGTAACTGATACGTTTGTAAAATCATATTTTTAGTAGGTAAATATATTATAATAGTAAAATCTACCTTGATATGAATTATTATGTGGTTATATGTTATTTATTTTATTTGTATAGTAGATCACATTACAAATTTTACTTCTTACGTGTTATATACCATTATTTTTTGTATCTTGGTATAATACCCACATCTACGGCTATGATTCTCGTTTCGTCAGTACCTGGGCTGATGGCAACGTGTTTGCACAGATTAAACTATTGTTCTCAGACCCTAGATGGGTCGATATGCTGCAAGAGCGGCACAATGATCGTATTTTGGTTAGAATTTATTGGTTTTTACTTAACCGTAGAAGTACCGCTTTCACAAGAAAATAAAGAATTATTTCAAGCAAATTATGATTTATTACTCCCGCCAATAGTATACAGACTTTAGTCGAAGTGAAGTGCTTATATTCACTACGCCAAATGTGCGTGTTACAAGCTGTGGAAAAAAAAGGCCATTGTGTGTAAAATTTTTGACGGTAATCTTCAGTTAAAGAGATAAGCACATGTATTATCAAATACAGAGTCAATTAAATATTTTATCTAAAAATTATTGCGATTTGGTCCTGTACACAGACATAGATCTCGTAATAATTCAAATTATAAAAATGAAGACTTTTCGAATAATAGCATGTTACCAAAGTTAAAATAATTTTATATGAATTGTTCATTGCCAGAATTAGTACAGACCCAAGAATCCCTAGAGGTTTGAAAGTTAGAGATTCAGATTGAATAACAAAGGCACAAAATGCATGCAAAAAAAAATTTGTAATAACAGTAAGTTTCCTATGTCATGATAATAAATTGTATATACATATCAGTCATTTACTTAATGATGAATTTTAATATTTATTAGTTAGTTCAAAAGTTTATATTAAAAAATATATGTATGCGCTTTGTGAATAAACTTTTACCGTCTTTCACTATAAGTCGATAATTGCTGTTGACATAATATTTAATCCTATTGTTTGCACTCGTGCGATGGCCAGGTAAAAAAGGGTGTTGCACGTTCTTAAAATTTCTTTTGCTATGTAATCTACAACATAAAAGTAAAAAACATATTTTAAATAGACGCTTTGTAATTTGTGTTGCCTAAAATTAAAAAATTGGTTCTTACAAGTTTGGCATAGGTATGCCCTGGCCTTAAGGGTTTGTTGTAAGATTCTCAGCTTGTTCGATAGCTATTGCAACAAGGAATTTTTAACACGATTTGTACGCAAGAAGCGTTGAGAATTATCACATCTGATTTTTAAAAATTATTTTGCACAAGTTTTTCTTTGAAATTATCACATGATGGAAATGCTAAGGGATATTTTTTATTCCATACGGGAAGACCATAGTGTTAAGCAAGTATTCCATCAAAAAGTTCCACAAAGTTATGTACATTTTTTTGAAAATTACATTTTAACATATTAACATCAACTTTTTTAAGAAAAATTGAAAATCGAAATATCTCACAAATCCATTGACTTTTTGTATAATACATATTAGGGTTAAATTTACTCCTTACCTCTGTGCTATCAGATCTCCAAAGGAATGTATCCAATTATCAGTGACCCTGTATATTATTATCACAAACCAAAAACAAATTCCTATTGTCTGAATTTCCTTAAGCAGGTAAATTTCAATAGATTTTAAAAAGGAGACATTAGAAGATTATTAATATATCTACTGGTCTATTCGTTGCTTAATATGTGTACAGGCAATCCATTGTAACTGTAGAAAAAGTTGCACGTTGCGCAGGTAAGGTGTTGGAGTAGGGACCCGGTTGTACACTCAAAGGTAAAATGATTTCGTAACTGTTGGTTATTCCAGCATGAAACACTGGCGGTATAAGATATCAGCGTAGGTACACCGTAGATATTTAAAATATTGCTTCACATTCATTTATTCAATTTAATTTTTATATGATTAAATGACGTCGTTTGCCATATTGTTATTAACATAATGATGCCTAAGATGTTAAGTTGGTAATGTGGGTTAACAATATAAAATCTAATAATAAATAAATTATCTTTTATCTTTCTAATTTTAATTTAATAACTACACTTCCGGGTCAAAATTCATATCATTGGAATGTAAAACTTTCTTTTAAAAATGACTAATTTAGAATACAAAAGCTTGGATGTACAAAACAAAATTAATTCTATTGTTAAGTAAATGTCTTTCTGATTGGTTAAAATTTAAATCTTAAATCCTCTGATTGGCTAACAAATTGTTAATATCTTTTGTTAACTAAAGATTATGCTTTACGCAACCGGGTAAAATGAGTATTAGTTGAACATTATCAGTTTACTTGCATAGCTAGGTCTATATATTTAGTTTTAAATTAAGAAAATGTCAAAGTTAGGACAGGGAAAAGCTATTAGTGCTCAAACTCGCGAAGTAGTGTTTAAAGTTTTTCAATATTTTAAAAAAATTGCCAACAATGAAGTGAACATCATAGATGCTTCTGAGGTTGAGTTAAAAAGCCATTTATCAGCGGCTACAGGTGTTTCACAGAGTATGCTTTACAAAATTATCAAGGAAGGGAATGACGCACCAAATGATCCTGAAGCTGAAGAGGACGCCAATGTTTTTAAATCTCCAAAAAGGAAGCGAAAGAAAAATTTCCAATTACTGACATACATGAAACAGAACTGCATCACATTAGGCGTATCATTTATAATTACCATAAAACAAACAACCAACGGGTAACTCTTAAGAATTTGTTACAAAAATTAAAAGAAGATTTAGATTATGTCGGTGGCAGGTCTTCACTACACAAAATTATTAAAAAATGGGGTTTAAATTTTCTTCGGCTGAAAATAATCGAAAATTATTACAAGAGAAGCCCGATATAAGACACTTAAGAATTGCTTTTTGAAAAAAATTAAAATGTACCGCAATGACAATCGACCAATCATTTACATGGACGAAACTTACATCCATGGCAGCCATACAGTTTCAAAATCGTGGACCGACAAAACAAGAAATGGTTTATTTGGTAATATTTCTAAGGGACAACGATTAATTATGTTGCATGCAGGAGGATAGTCATGGTTTTGTGAAGAATGCACTATTAATTTTTAAATCTGGAACCAAATCAGGAGATTATCATCATGAGATGAATTTCAATAATTACGAAAAATGGCTCACCGAAAAGCTGATACCAAATTTGCCAGAAAAATCGGTGTTAGTGATTGACAACGCGCCATACCATAATGTCCAAATAAATCCAGCGCCCAATTCAAACAGCAGAAAACAAGTGATGATTGACTGGTTAACGCAAAACGATATTCCCGCATCATTGGATTTGACTAAAGCTGAACTTTATTTTTAATAAAAACAACAAAACAAACTTAAAAAATTCAAAATAGACACAATAATGCAGGCAGCTGGTCATACTGTGTTAAGATTACCCCCTTATCACCCCGAACTTAACCCAATCGAGATGATTTGGGCTACCGTAAAAATTTTGTAGCATCCCACAATGTAACTTTTAAGTTAGAAGATGCGAAAAATTAGCGGAAGAAAAATTTGCCTCCATTACGGTAGAAGATTGGAACAAGGTGTGCGCTAACGTCAAGAAACTGGAAGACGAATATTACGAAAACGAAGTTTTTATGGACTTTGTTACAGAATCGTTAATTATTAATGTTGGAATTGAAACTGATAGTGATGATTTCGGGTTCAGTTGCAGCTCAGATGACGATTCTAATACTGCGTCGTTGTTACCCTGAATTGCCGCAAATTTAATTGTGTTCATTAAATATTTCTATTTTTTATTCGTTCAAAATTAGTATAAACTTAATGATTTATAGTTTAGGTATTCAAATCCAAAATAAAAGATCGCTCTGTATTTATTTTATTTATTATTGTATTTATTTGTTTATTTGTATTTACCTAATTATTATTATTGTAAAAGCATAATTTGTTAATAAAATGCTTGAATTTTTTGTATATTGTGTACCTACTAACCAGAAAAGTAATAAATTATTGGTGTAATAATTAATATTTATCTTGCACCAATTTGTATTATATGCTAGTAATACCTACTTCTGCCCGGAGTGTACTATTGTCTGGTCACGCCTTGAAATTCTATAAACAGCTACATTTTTCCTGCGCGAGATTTCTTAAGTTACAATGGATTGCCTGTACGAATATGAATTATTGGTGTCTAATTAATTATGAAAACAAGTTGAAAATGCAAGGCATTGTCGCAACGAACTTCGTATTATCCAAATATGGAAAGAATGGCAAGTTATAATTAGCGCCAATAGACCGTCATTGCTAACTTTTTCTATTATCCAAATATGTGCCAAGACATTGATTTTGGACATATTTGGATTTTTAAAATAAACTTAATTTCCCGAGGGCATCGGGTATCTGTGCCCGATTTTATGGGGATAGGATATTTCAACTCAGCTATGCCAGAGGAGTCTAAATATATGCCACACATTGATTTTGGACGTATTTGAAATTTTAATTTTTTCGACGGAATATCGCGGGGGCTCGGCGTCCCCGTTGCCTTCGATTTTAATGCACATCAAAACTTAAGCTTTGGACACCAAGCTGAATCGATTGATGTATCACACAATGATGTTCGACCATTAGAAAGGCCTCGAACGGACGCACACACGGACGACAAATCGATTTCATAAACGAACGAAGTTCGTTGAAAAATATACCATATTAGTCTCTGGGTATTCGAATGAATTGTTTTGTAAGCATATAAATATAGGATTAAATGTTCCAAAAATATGCAGCTGATGTCCATTTCATTACCTCATGAAACATTGCTATGAATCTGAAAATTGAAAATAAAATTGTAGAAATCTATAAATGTGATGCCAGAAAATTGCGTTCTATACTGTATTCCATACATCAGAGTCAGCGTGACTAGGATAGGGCTATGTAATCCTTATGAGAGATTTCTTTTGCCGACGTTGCTGGTTCTCGGCGACAAGCGATGTTTATGTATTTGGATGAAATTGGAGGTTCCCAACAAGTTTCTCAGCCGATGGTCGATGTCATGTTAAAAGATATCTACTTACAATAAATTACATAAATTCGTAGTAATATTGCCGCAATTATATTTAAACAATATATCTCATGAGTATTTATTTATTTAGGTACCCTAATAAATAAATAACAAGTGTTTCATTTGCATTTTAAACACTCCTATAATAACAATTTAAAGAGACCTATTTTCTGTAATTATGATGCATAATGGCATACAATTAAGGTATTTTGGTAATTAAGATATCTATCTTATTAGGTGAATGGAATTTTGAAAATATATGTTTTGTAGGTTTGGAACGTTAATTACTAATTGCAATTTTACGATATAATTAATCTGCTTGCATATTTAAGTAGTTTTGTGTATTTATTTTGTTATTTCGTAGTTGCCATCATGATTATTCCTATCAAATGGCGGTCATTGTGTTACTTTTATTGTTCATTGTTGTTATTTTGTGGTTGTTACTTTGTGCCCTTAACTTCCAACGAGAAATGGCGCATATAATAGTTCAACGCAAACGTGGTCAGCACTTATTTGTCGGAGAAGCAGATGATAATGAATCTTGTATTATCACTTGAATTCGCAAATAACGATTCACTATCAACTGTAATAAAATTAGTGTTCGAAATGAGTGTATTTGTGAGAAAAACAATTCACAAAGTACGCAAGGAATATATGGCACCTTCTGGATTGCAACAACCGCAGATAGCCTAAGAATTGTAAAATCTGTTCATCTCGCGAAAATACTTACGATGAAGGCACTTCGAAGTAATGTCCGTAGGATAGTGCACCAGTTTTTTTTCGAGAAAATAAACCTTCGACTCTGAACCCATATTAACTGTGGTAAATAATGTTGAGAATGTTTCTCATTTTGCACGGACTACATTATATCGTTGGTTAAGGATATGGATTTTGAATTCGTGAAGCGTGGCAGAAAAGCGATATTAATTGAAGTCAGAAATAGTTTCATGGCGTCATCATTATTTACGCTCGATTTGTCGGTATCGCGAAGAAGATTATAATATAGTGTACTTAGATGAATCTGGTGAATATAAGTCATAGTGCGTTGAAGAATGGTGATAAATCCATAACATCTCACCGAGATGCATTTGTCCGCGTTTTATCAACCGGTTTGCAAGCTCCGCAGCTCGTGGTCCCCGTTTTGTTCTGTTGTACGCAGATGCGAAAACGGCTTCATTGATGAAGCAGAACTGACTTTTCTGGCAAAGAAAAACGCCGATGACTACCATGATATTTTTTGAAAATTGGTTCGAAAATCATCTCGTTCCTAATTGCCAGAAAAACTGTTGTGGTAATGGACAATGTTTACCATAGCAGGAAATTAGAAAAGGTTCCTACCAACGCATCAAATAAACAGGAAAGTGCAACCAGTATGTTTGATCGAAAGATTTATATATTTTGAAGAAAGTTATCTAAAACCAGAACTGCTGGAAGTCGTCAGTGGCCACAAGCCGTACGACAATACTATGTAATAGAGAACATTGCAAAGCGGCACAACGTCAAAATTTTTTGCGAACTCAACTCTATAGAAATGGTGTGGAGGAAGTAATGAGATATATCAAGCCGGACACAACACAACATTTAAACAATACGAAGTAAGAAATTTAATTACAGAAGCATATTTAAGGATTACACCACAAAATGGAAAAATTATATTAAACACGTAATAACGACAGAAGCCGAAATGGAATGTGGACAATTTGCTGGACGATGTCGAACCGATTATTATAAATGTTAGCAATAATAGTGATACTGATACTGTTAGTGATGTTGATAGCAGTGACCACAATGAATAACAAAAAATATTTGTTTGCCCTATATATATATATATATATATATATATATATATATATATATCAAGCGGGACGTGATTCCAGGACATTTCATAAGGTATATATAATAATAGTTATTTTTATTGAACATGCCATAACAAACAACATGTCCAAAACCAACTCAATATTACAGGTATTTTACAAGGTATTCGCACATTTTCAATTATTTGGATAATATGTATTGTTGTATTCCAGGACGATAAAAATAAATAGTTTATATATACCATGTAAAAACGTATACATTAAAATTTTATTTGGGTTGTTTTTATTGCTTTTTAATTGTTGTTACAAATGTACCACTAAACAAAAATATTCTTGTGAATTAATCAGAAGCAAATTTTAAAACCAAAAAAATAATATATTGGTCTTCCCAGGTAAAACAAAACATTTTTAAGACGTATATTTGATATTTAACGAGTTCTAAAGTTAGGTTTTTTGAAAAGATTCCGTAAAATGTCGATCGTGATTAGCGGTAGAAAAAGTAGAGCCGCTTTGATGTTGAATTTTTATGTAAAGTATAAATAAAGGTGGTGCAGTAAAATATCTCGTCACACGAGGGAAAATTATGGTGTTTTTAACCATGGACGATTTTTGGCTATATTTGTCTTAAGTGCTAAAACACTTTTGAGAAAAATTAGCAATTGTAGGTAATCGTACTTTGGTAAGACGTTTGCTTGGGCTGTTTTAAAGCATGTTTATGAAACGAACGCAGAAACGTAAAATAGGGAACGTTCCAAATCCATGCGTTTTGTGTTCATTTTTAAATCGTTTAATAAGTTTACACCTGCTGCTATGACATAGAACTTGACGTAGTAGAATGTTTCTCTTTAATTAATGAAGTGAAGTACTCATCTTCTAGCATTGGCTTAATTAAGTTCAGTATTATTATAAGTATAACTTAGGGTCCCAACGCCGCTTCGCGTCGATGGCGGTAGCCAGCTTTGCGGCAATCTCGTCCCGCTACCTTATAACTCTAGTTTGCAAACAAGTTTTATAAAGCTACAGCTGGCTTGGCTTGTTTTTATACGGATATCATTCTTAAAATTTATTGTTTTTTCAAGCAACTTCCATTAATACACAGATTCAACCTAAAAGTAGCATTTTTTTTTTAAAAAAGCAAAATAAGATAAAATAAGATCAACACTGACTTCTAACAGTAATCCTTATAACTCTTCAGATGTTATTCAGAACTCCGTTAAAATCAATACTTTATGTCGAAAAAATGATCGTACTGGAGAATTATTAAAGTCGTACCGAAAGCTGCACGAACTTTTTGAATATCGATTCAAGCGAAACAAAACAAAAAAAAAAGGTTGAAGATGAAAAACATGTTTTTTTTTCTTACAAATTAAAATGAAGGACCTATTATTATATAAACACCAGAGAAGTAGAAAAATGTGAAAAACATTTAATTCCAGTTCTTCTTTTAAGAACAAAGTATTGACGGAATATTAAAGATAATAGTTTTAATGTACAAAGTTTAAAAAAACGTCATGGACGGCAGAATCAAGATAATATATATTTTTGTATACAAAATTAAAGAAAAGAAACCAATATAATCAAAAAAAAAAAATTAAAAATAGACAATCAAGAAAATTGCAAAAACATGTAAATGATAAATGAATGTTTTTCACAATACAATTACTCTTAATGAAATGCTGAAATCGATGTTTAAAAAGTTTTTGTATATTTACTTGAAAATCAACCATATTACTCTTAAGAAACTCAAAGAAATCATGGTGTTTCAATCAGAAACAAATGTTTTCCAAAATTTATTTATTTTACATAAATTGCAAGTTAATTTTGGCCGCATGTTTTGCTTATTAATTTGTAACGTAGGTTTATGGGACCGATTATAAAAAAAAACATGTGGTTTTGCTTGTTCCTTTAATGAGAAAAACTTCAAAAAAGGACTTGTTTTGCTAACATATGATCCACAGACAAGGAATTTCTTAAATAAATAATGACGTAACGTTATTTAGGTCATCGCTTTGAATGTCGAAAACGTGTGCACCGTAAAGCCGGGCCCAGACGAGTGTAATGTAACATGTAACATAACGCGTAATGTAACGCGAATTCTTTGTGTGGACAGTGCTACGAGCATTACATGTAACGCTCGCAAGCCTTTCCGGCGGGTTTTTGGTGCGAACACAAAGGCGTTCGCAGTTCTCGTTTGGACGGCGTTCGTGGTGGGTTTGTCGTGTGAACGTGAATAAAAATGTGGACCGACGAACAAACGTTGGAACAAATATACGTAAATAAAAGCAGCACCAGCTATCACAACCTTGTTCGACATCTTCGTCAGAATAACTACGAATTGCCCTTAAACCAAAGATTTGCATGCAAGATTCGCGTAGAGTTCGTATGCCGTCCACACTGTTTACGCTAAATTACACGTAATGTTACATTACACGTTACACTCGTCTGGACCCGGCTTAAAGCGAACACAAATGCTTCTTGAACTGTTAAATTTTTGGGTTTGTATCTATTTGTGATTTTAAAATGTATTTGAACTATGTAGCTTGAACGGCCTTAAAAGTTACAAAACACATCAGTTGCCTTCTTACCGATTTTCTTTACGTAGGGACACAATACACTTTTCATAGAATAAGGTTTTGTCCTCTTAAGGACTCCCTTTGTCTTCATTGGATGATTTAAAGAATAGTGATTGTAAATGCAATTTCATAACAATAGGCGACAGAGTTTTTCTTAATAACTAGAAGAGAATTAGTTTTAAAACGAATTCCAAATTTTTCCCACCGGCTTTTCTTCCACGGCTTCTCTTTCCGTAAGCTTTTTTTCCCTCGGTTTTTTTTCCGCCGGCTTTTTTCTGCAGCCTTTTATTCGCATTGTTTTTTCCAATGTTTATAATGACATAGTAGTAAATACCGTTCCAAATCTATTAAAAGATAATTTCATTGACGATCATGAATCGTAAAAAAAAATCTTCTTTTACCGGAAAAAAAATCTTTTTTTCAACTTCTACGTAAATACAAAAATGACAAGTATCTAATGTCGATAAGTCGATAAACAATGTAACTCTAGCCATCACCTTACCTATAATTGGAAACAACGTCAGTTTGAAAAGACGTAACATTTGTTCAATTAATCGAGTACGAAATAAACATATAGAAACTTTAGAACACATTTTATTCTGTTTAAGATACTGGAAATAACACTATTCAATTAGCCAAAATGAAAAAAAAAGGTTAACGTCTAAGTAAAAAAGCTTCGAATATTTGATTGCCCGATCGACTGGCCAACTGTATTTAAGGGAATGATTCTTTAAATATCAACATATTCAAAGCATGAATCAACGCGCAACGTCTCGCCTTAAAATACAAAGAGAACCTTTTTATTTAGACTATTTCAAGGAAACAATTGCGAGATCACAATTTGTTTAGTTTTTGATTCATATTTTTAGGTCAAATGGTTTGAAAATATAAATGTAATACGTTTAAATAAGTACAATTTTTAGGTCGCTTATCTTCATAGGTTTTTACATAACTCTAATGACCAGTTGTATAAACCTCGATCAAGCTGAACTGTGGGTTGAAGACAATGGTTGTCATGGTAATACTATTGTGTTCCCGAGCCCACGGCGACTTGTTTGAACACCAACAACCTATGTCGGTAACGAGTTTATAAATTTGTATAGTTGAGGGGGGATATTATTCTAAATTCGTATTCTACGTTCCATGACGAGTCGTTTGAGTACCTACAACCCATTGTACAAAAAAAAGTTTATGATTCTTGGTGGTGATGGGAGTGTGGATGTCTTTCAACGGTTTAAGCCTCTTGGGAGGTGTGACTAACACATACATATCAAAGTTTTAAGTTTCTGGTGGAAGGGGAGATAGTTTGCCCGATTTTAAGCTTCCTGGTGGTAGGTGGTGGTGGGCCACTTTAATTTCGTGTTATACGTTCCATGACAAGTCGTTTGAGTACCCACAACCCATGGTTCAAACAAGTTTATAAATCTCAGTGGTGGTGGGAGTGGTCATGATTTTCAACGGCTTAAGCTTTTGGGGGAGTGGGACTAACACATACATTTCAATGTTTTAAATTTCTGGTGAAGGGAAGTAGTTTGCTTGGTTTAGCGCTTCCTGGTGGTGGGTGATGGGGGTCACTTTATTTTCGTGTTCTGTGTTCCATAGCGAGTTGTTTGAGTACCCACAGCCCATGGTTGAAACAAAGTTTATAAATCTCGGTAGTGGTGGGGGTGGGCATGATTTTCAACGACTTAAGCTTCTTGGGGAAGTGTGACTAACACATACATTTCAATGTTTTAAATTTCTGGTGGAAGGGAAGTAGTTTGCTTGGTTTAGCGCTTCCTGGTGGTGGGTGATGGGGGTCACTTTATTTTCGTGTTCTGTGTTCCATAGCGAGTTGTTTGAGTGCCCACAGCCCTTGGTTGAAACAAAGTTTATAAATCTCGGTAGTGGTGGGGGTGGGCATGATTTTCAACGACTTAAGCTTCTTGGGGAAGTGTGACTAACACATACATTTCAATGTTTTAAGTTTCTGGTGGAAGGGAAGTAGTTTGCCTTGTTGAAAGCTTCCTGGTGGTGGGCGAGGTGGGCAACTTTATTTTCGTGTTCTATGTTTCAAGGCGAGTCGTTTGAGTACCCACAACATAGATGGGACATAAACTTTAGTTTCCGGTGGTGGAGGGTGAAGGGTGGTTTTAGTTTGTCGTCCAAATCCGTTGGGTTAATTTTTTGTTCGTAAGTTTTTTCTAGTCCCAAAAGTGCTGTTATAACAAATCCCGATATTGCCTATTAATTCAAGGTCCGGGTTGGTACTTAGGTAGCACCTGAGGGCTTGTCGCTAGGATCCGTTTGTGCGAAAATCTTTTCTGTTGGAGTGCAGGGAAATCGCACGCCGCGGACCCGTTTCGCGGCCTCGTAACCGGGTCTGTGCCGCGGGATTTCCCTTACGCTTCCGATTAGATTAAAGCGAGCGGTGTAGGTGGTTTTATGATTCTTAGGGGGAGTTATCCCCACTTTTTGACGATTTAGGGTTCTTGGGAGGGCGTTAAACATAAATTCAAAAGTTTTATTTTTCTTGTGGGCAAGGGAGAGAATTTGTCTGGGTTTAGGTTTCCTGGTGTTGGGTGTTGCTGAGTCACTTTAGTTTCGTAATCTACATTCCATGACAAGTTGTTAGAGTACCAACAACCCATAGTTAAAACGAGATTTAAGTATCTCGGTGGTGGTGGGAGTGGGCATGATTTTCGACGGTTTAACCTTCTTGAGAGAGCAGGTCAATGAAACACCATGTCCTTAGTTGAGCTAACGTTTTGACTGGCGTACGCAGTCTAAAGAAAAAGTGCACAGTCAATGACTCATTTAGAATTTAATGAAATTAAAGTAAACAATAAATGTATCGATATTGAATAAGTTATTTACTAGAGTAAACATTGTTGAGCTAAAATGCTAGGCGTACAGCTAAGCAATTACTAATAAGAAATAAAGTTTATTGCAGCAGTCAAATTTTGACTCATGTTATGGTGAATTTAATGAGTACTTTACTGTTACATTCATAATATTAACTGAGTACCAACAATAGTTGTGAAAACAAAAAATGTAATAACAATAAAAATATGTGAATATATAAAGAAAAACATGTTTTTTTACTTATTTAAGTACCACTAAATTGATCTGTTTGATGTAACTAATAACGGTGAAATGATAATTAACGTCCAGGACAATCCTGAAGTCAACGAATGTCCCGGAAGTTTACGCTGCTCTAATAAATGGTCCTGGAAAGCATCACTTGACATATACAGGCAGTCTCCTAAAAACGCCGCAAGCCATAACTTCGTTATTTATAGTTTGATGTCAAAAACAAAATAGTTATTTGTGTATCAAGGCTGTAAAGAAGGTTTTTCGGCCGCTCTGATTGTTGATGACCGAGGCGTCAAAATGAACTTCTTCCTGTTTGCGATAAATCAATTGTCAATATGGATTTCAAAAGTATTATTCTCCTGCTTCAGTTTACCGCTGAAACGTTTATTACCAATCAAAATGGATAAGAGGCCCACTGTTAAAGATAGGGGCAATTTTGTAAAAATTTTCAAAAATAAAGATATCTGAGAAACAGTTAAAAATAAGTATAGAGAGACTAATGAAACTCATCATAATTTTCTCAAAACCGAAAATAAAATAATACGGTATTCTATTTAAAATCACTAAGTTCATGGCGACTTCCGGTAAAACCTGAAGTGGTGTGACATTGAAAATATTTTAAATGAAAGGAAATCTTGAATAACTTTAAATCCCAAAATATCAAACTTATAAGTTTTTTCTTACTCCAAAAACTTCTAACGAACGGCTACGGTGAGAAACACTGTATAAGTAAGCTACCTATTAAGTACAATAATTGGCTATAACAATAGGGCAGTCAACGAATATTATAATATTATAATTTTTCATACTAAACGTCTCAAATCATCCATATTCGGTCAATTTTTTTACAGAGGTCAAAAAGTCACGAAAATAAAAATCACAAATACCAAATATTCCTTAAGTCTTTTGGCATACCACGGTGTTTGCGGCTTACTAGGGTTGATATTTTTCAAGTACCGGAGTGTGTAAAGGTGAAAATCGAACACTGTCTATTATCGCTGATATCTCCTTCTGGTTTATTCCTATTTAAATTTTTATTGACAATTTTTGAGATCCCTAGTGCGTAATTCCAGTATTTTTTATATTTTAGTTTTTAATTTACAACATGAAATTAGAGCTTGAATGTTAAATTCTCTCTTACAGTTTGGGCCATTATGATTCACTCTGTAATGATTCGGGGTGACAATTTTCCTAATGGGCAAGAAATATATTTTAAGCAGTTTAAAAACCGTGATGACTTAATTCAAAATGTAGACATATTTACACGTAATAACTGTTCGCTTCCTTCTTGCGGTGTACGGAACTCCAAAGCAAGTGGAGTCAACTAACAGCTACAGTTGAAATCTGTTTTGAAAAAAACAAAGTCAGCTAAACAAGCCTGTTCAACTGTCTCTCTGCCTTTCACGTTTAGTGCAACCCAAACAACATATTCGTCAGGTATATCAAATCAAATTTTATTGTTCTTTTATATATAAACAAAGTAGTCAGGTATATCACCAAGTACAGAAATAGTTCGGCAACCAACTGCCTCCACAAGACTGGGGATGGACCTTTAATATAAATTAATTGGAGCCAATAAAGAGTATACGGCCACTTGCTCCATGAAGCACTTCTGAACACAATATTCTGCAATTGCATGAATGGCTGCTCTTCAAATTGCGGATGCCAAAAGGTTGAACTGCACTGTCCTGCAGTATGTGGCAACTGTCCGGCAGATTGTGCCTAAATGCAGCACTGGACACGCAGGGTGATTTGGAGGACTCAAGTGAAAATGAAAGACCTGACTCCTCTCTAATCGCAAATAATACTAAGACGATGGTGTACGTATTCCAGAGTATTACGAAATATATGAAGCTGAAACAGATGAAGAACTAATTGCTGCATGGAAAGTAGTTGAAGACGAATAAAACCTATAAGTGGATTACGCTTCTAGGGGACACCGCGGTAAAAAACGAACCGAGCACTCCAACTCAAGGGCGTACTGGAAACGAGCGCACATACTCAACCTGTAGTAGTATTGAAAAACTGAATTTTTGTAATTATAAGCAAATTGATCAATGGTACAGTAAAAAACCGGGTGTGCAACTAAATGAGGTTTCAACACTATAAACAAGTAAAGGTGGTCAATAGGAAAATTGCCACCCCCAATCATTAGAGCGTGAATCATAATGGGTCAAAGTGTAAGACATAATTTAACATTCATGCTCTAATTTCTTGCTGGAAATTCTAAAAAAAATACTAGAATTATGCACTAGAAATCTCAAAATTATCATTAAGAAAAATTAAATAGAAAAACGGGAAGAAGTATCACCGATGATAGACAGCGCTTTTCACGTTTTACAGCCTCGATTCTCGGAAAGTATCAAGCCTCAGAAGAAGCCGTAAACACCATAGCATGTTAAAAGACCTAAGGAATATTTGGTAATAGAGGAATTTTTTATATAAAAAATTAATTATAACTAATGACGGTTAAAGTATACTTTATCTGTTAATAATGGACCCTGGAAGTTGACATTTCATATAAAAAACTTCCAGGACAGCCTGGAACTTGTCCTTAATATGTAAAAATGTTCCAGGACAGTCCTGAATTCAAACGAATGTCCCGGAAGTTTACGCTGCAGTGCTGAAATGGTCCTGGAAAACATCACTTTGACATATATATATATATATATATATATATATATATATATATATATATACAGGGTGCCCATAATCTATCTCATAACATGGGTAACTTTCTTAATATGAAAATAGGTAATAGGTTAAATTAGGAAAGTTGGGCAGAATTACAAGCAAAATGTTAAACTTTTTTCAAATTTGACATATGTCTTTCAACTTTTTGAAATTTTGTGAAAAAAACTGAAAACAGTCGATTTTTTTTTAATGTTGTCCTGTTCCACTACTACTTACTTTAGAACTGAACTAAAAATGACATCTTATACTATTATTTTTACGTAGAATTCGATAAAATTACTCAAAATGCCATAACCCTCTTGATTTTCGAGATATAACACAAACTTACATTTTTTAAATGACAATCATAGTTATTGTGATCTTATTAAATAGCTTGTTGTTTTAGCGATTTCATTGATATATGGTCTCGATATACTTTACTCTTTGTATTTCTATTTAAATGCCCAAAATTGTGCTTGTTGATACGCATTAAGGAACAAATGATTTACAAGTTAGTTAAACTTGAAATAAAAATTTATATTTGACAATATAATACCACAAGTAGGTACTTGATTAATGGTTTGTAATTATGTTCTATTTCAATAATGTACAAAAAAGACTATAAAAGTTCATGGTTAAATGTTCTGAACTAATACCTGTTAACCAATATGCACATTTGACATCTTCTAACCATCTCTCTATGCACTTTTTATCAAACTGGGTGAGGACGAATTCTTCTTCTAATAATCAACCTTATTCTATCTTTTTAATTCTTCTACATTATTGGGTTTTTCTTGTACACCCTGTAGATTTAACGGTTCCACTACAAGAAAAATCGAAGAGGTGTGATATCAGGTGTTCTTGCCGGCCAATTAATAGGGACCTGGAATTACCGATCCAGCTCGAAAACTGCTGAAAGATATTATTCAGAAACAGCTCTAAAATTCATGAGCGCAGGAGCACCATCATGTTGGAAATGAGTGAAGATTTTTGTACCACATTTAATGGCAGTTCATCTAACATGTCTTCCAAGTCATTTTGAAGAAATTCTAAATATCGCCTTCCATTTAAATGGTAATTGTAAAGAACGGACCAATTATTCTGCTACCGAGGATGCCACACCACACATTTATTGGAAAAATATGTTGATCTCTGTCTCTCAACAGTAACATGAGGGTTGTTCTCAGACCAATAGTTATTATGTCTATTAAATACACCGTTATTGGTAAATTTTGCCTCGTCAGTAAATAAAATTCTGCGCGAGAAATATGGATCGTTGTCAGTTTCTTTTTAAAACCATCGAGCGTAATTTAATCTTCTCTCTGGAGTCGGCAGGATACAAGGTGTTGCCGATATGAAATTATACGGCTTGAATCGATTTTGTTTTAAAATTAAAACGAACTTTTCTGTAGAAGTACTACACTCACTTGCAATTTCACGGGTAGATGTTTTTGGTTTATAATTTACATATGCCAAAACTTCTTCTTTCGTCTTCTTGATTAAACTTTTGCTTAGCTTTTGTTTCATAAATGATCCGTATAGTTTTAAATTATTTTCCAGTTTGGAAAGTCTTTTTCTAGTTGTCTTCTTTCCATATATCTTTGCAAATCCATTTTACTGGCTTCATTACTATTTCTTGTTGCTAGCATAATAACAAAAAGCATGTCGTTTCTTCTTCATTTGAATACATTGTTTATTTTCAAATTATATGTTTTTAAAATAAATCACCATGACACAACTTACTTTATGTAAATCAAATTATTTAGTTGACGACACAGGCTTTTGTTTCAACAGGTTTTTGTTTCAAGCATTTGTTTCATAGCAATACGTAACTGAACGAAGTACATTGA